>RJWK010025134.1:0-27889 GCA_004363435.1 Platanista minor
GGTACGCGGGCCTCTCACTGCTGTGGCCTCTCCCGTTGCGGAGCACAGGCTCCGGGCGCGCAGGCTCAGCGGCCATGGCTCACGTGCCCAGCCGCTCCGCGGCATGTGGGATCTTCCCGGACCAGGGCATGAACCCGCGTCCCCTGCGTCGGCAGGCGGACTCTCAACCACTGGGCCCCCAGGGCAGCCCACTATCACCATTTTTATTGCTACCAAATAAACCTTGTACAGCAGTCACTTCCCATTCTTGATGATATTATTTGTTGAAGTCCACTTTATCTGTTTTTTTCTTTTGTGGCTTGTGCTTTTGCCTTGCTGCTTTTGTTTATTGTTTTTGGGGGCGTGCCTTGCAGCTTGTGGGATCCTAGTTCCCCAACCAGGGATTGAACCTGGGCCCTCAGCAGTGGCAGTGTGGAGTCTTAACCACTGGACTGCCAAGGAATTCCCTTGCTGCTTTTATTTAACCCGGAAAACACAGAAGATAAAGGCGTTTTTGTGAGATATTCTAGATCACATTTGTGCATACTTCTTTGTACACTTATTTGAATTTTCTTATAGAATATATACCTAAAAGTGGAATTCCTGGCTTGAGGAGTGTGTACATTTTAAATATTACTGATAGTCTGGGCTGACATTAACAATGTCCATGCAAATTTGCCTTTCACTAATGTTGTTGCCTTTCACTAAATTTGCCTTTCACTAAAATGCATGTGCTTATTTTTCCATACCCTTGACATAATGGATATTGTAAAATTGGTAAGGTTTTGTCAATCTGTCTGTCTGTGAGATGAAAAATGTTAATCCTAAAATGTTTTAATTTGAATCTCCATGACTACTACTGAGACCAACATCTTTATATACTTATGAGCCATTTATATTTTCTTTTACAGTAAATTTCCTTCATGTCCTTGGCCCATTTTTCTGTGGGTTTTGTCTTTTTCTAATGGATTTGTAGGAGTTCTTTATATAGTCTAGAGTTAGTGTTTCGTGTAATATATTGCAGATATTTTCTCCAGTCTGTTGCTTATCTCAGGTTTGTGATACATTTTTTTCTTCAGTTTTTTGAGATATAATTGACATACAGCACTGTATAAGTTGAAGGTATACAGCATAAATGACATACATGTATTGTGAATGGGTTTTTTTTTTAATTGTGGTAAAATATTCATAACAAATTTACCATTTTAACTATTTTTAAGTGTATAATTCAGTAGCCTTGAGAACATTCACATTGTTATGCAACCATCACCACCATCTTCCCCAACTGAAATGCCATACCCATTAAACACTAATTCCCCATACCACCCCCACCAAGCCCTGGCAACCACCATTCTACTTTCTGTCTTTATGAATTTGACTACTCCAGGTGCCTCATAAAGTGGAATTACACATATATTTGTCCTTTTGTGACTGGCTTATTGCACTTGGCATAATGTCCTCAAGGTTCATCCATGTTATAGCATGTATCAGAGTTTCCTTCCTTCTTAGTGCTGAATAATATTCCATTTTATGTATAGGCTACCACATTTTGTTTATCCATTCATCTATCCATGGACATTTGGGTTGCTTCTTCTCTTTGGGTATTGTGAATAATGCTGCTCTGAACATGGGTATACATACAAATATCTGTTTGAGTTACTACTTTTATGTCTTTGGGGTATATACCTAGCTGTGGAATTACTGGATCATATAGTAACTCTATGTTTAATTGTTTTGAGGAATGTGGTATATTTTGTCAAACTAAAATTTAAGATATTTATGTAATCAATTCTAGTTTCTGAGTTTTATGCCCAGACTTTCTGTATAGCTCATCGATGATTTAAAAGTCAACACATGTGCCACAGTCACAAAACAGTCACAAAACCTTCTGTTTCACATCTCAACCTTCACCTTTCTCCCTTAATGCTGGAATTAATCTATTCCTCCTCTAAACTCCCAGAGTACAACATACTTCTTACACAATTATTGTAGTCTACTATCTATTACAGTAAATTGCCATTACATCTAACTGATTAGACCATCAACTCCTTGAAGGTATGAGCCATTTCTTACCTGTTTTTATATCATCTATTACCAAAGATAATTATTTGTTTTGTATAAAAGTGAATGAATGAAGTAACACATTTATTTTATTTCAGCTTCTTTGCCCCAAATGCAATGCCAAGTTGGGTTCTTTCAACTGGTATGGTGAACAGTGCTCATGTGGTAGATGGATAACACCTGCTTTTCAAATACATAAGAACAGAGTGGATGAAATGAAAATACTGCCAGTTTGGGGATCACAAACAAGAAAAATATGAACTTGAGACGTTTGATAACTTGCTGATGATATGTGCTACCCTTGCTGATTGTCATTCATGGCAGATTGTTTAGTTTTAGGCCATTAACATTTCATTTGAAATATGAGAAGATAAAAATCATTTGATGTGACTTAGAAACTATACTTTATCAGCTTCTTACACTTAGTAGAATGGAAATCAAAACCTTTTAATCATGTAAATTATACTTTATTACATTATACTTTATTTGATATTAAAATCTTTTATAACCCAGATACTTTTCTTTATTTCGTATATATTTAAAAGTTGTGATTTTTGGAATGTTAGTTATGTAACCTTAAGGTCTAGATGGACAAAATTATGTATAAAAATTAGAAACTGTCATGTTTAAGTGACATTCTTTTATTTCTAGAAATGTAAGGCAGATTTGTTTGGACATATTTTGACATTTCTCTTTCAAGGGACATTAGTAAAGCTACATTAGTCTGGGTTTTTCTTGGACATGTAGAAGAAAAGGACATCAGTAAAACACTGACTAAAATGTGGTTTTCCTATGATACTTTTCGAAGTAATCTACTTAAAGAAATGTATTAATGTTAGGTATATTTCTAATGATGAAGAAAATTACATGTGGAGTAACTACATGTCACCTTTTTTAGCCCGATGTGTTAGTGTATTGGAAAAGGTAATATGTCCAGATTAGCTTTTTAATGTGATCTCTGGAGACTGGAATTTATTTTACTCATTGGTAATAGTTAGGATTATACCTAATTAGATACTTGAACATTTACATGAAATCAGAATTGGCTAATAAAGAGAAATATAGTCTATGTTCTTAATATGTTTTTCATATTTACACATGTGAGTGTATATGTACATAAACACCAAAACGGGAGTTATTTTAAATGCAAAAAAATGTGAATCATAATCCTCTTTAAAAGTGTGGGAGTGTTATAGATGATTCTTGAGAATATCTCAGCATAGGACCTGAAGCCTTTGTCAGCTTTCATATAATAAATTTTTCTTAGGAGAAAAAATTTCTGTCTTAGCTTTCACAATATCTGTTTACTTCTTTACTTTGTAATGTTATACTCCAGAAAGCTTTTTAAAAACAATTAGGTTGAACCATATGAAATTGCCTCTTTGTAGGTGAAAAGTAATTGAGTAGCAACAGTTTTGTATATGGTTCAAGCTAATACCTATCCATAACATTGTGGCATCTATCACAGAGAAAATGACATAGATTTTATTACAATTTATAATTGTTAATTCAGTAAATATTTACTAAGCACCTTTTATGTACACGATTCTAGGTGATACATTGAACAAACTAGATAAAATCTCTACCTTGTAATTTATATTCTAGCCAGGAGACATTGACAAAATAGTATCTTTTTTGAAAGATAATTGGTATTTGCCAGTGAGGAATGATTTTGGGA
Organism: Platanista minor; assembly: GCA_004363435.1. Taxonomy (NCBI): domain Eukaryota; kingdom Metazoa; phylum Chordata; class Mammalia; order Artiodactyla; family Platanistidae; genus Platanista; species Platanista minor. Next base: position 3,719 of record RJWK010025134.1, read on the forward strand.
TACTTGACTTTATGTAAATTTTGAAGTTTTGTGAAACATCCACTAAGCAAGATTTTCAGATTTAAAGTCTTTTAATGTTTTATTTTGAGGGTGGGGTAAATCCATTATGCCTTTGTTCTCAAAATAAAAAAGGAATCCTTTCTTTTTAATATTTAGGAATATCAAAACATTTGAATTTACACATTTGTTGAAAATAGCAATATTAACCTTACTTCAGAGGCAGTGTGGTACAGTGAAAACAGTACTGAAGTAGAAGTCAGAGAGTGGCTCTAATTCTGGCTCTACTGATCACCATCTTCCTGGAAGTGAGCAGGTCTTTTGAAAATTGGGAGTCATTTCTCATCTTCACAAATGGGATTAATATATGTTCTGCTGTCCTGACAGGGTTGTTTGAAAGATCATTTGCATTAGCTTTAATTTCTTTTTACATGAAATGGAGATAACAGTAGTATCTGGGTTATTACAAGGATTTTTGTGATACACTGCAGATAAAGAACTTAGTATAGTGCCTAGCTAGTAGCAGTCAACATTTTCCCTTAAAGGGACTTCGCTGGTGGTCCAGTGGTTAAGAATCCACCTTCCAATGCAGGGGATGTGGGTTCAATCTCTGATTGGGGAACTAAGATCCCACGTGCTGCGGAGCCACAAAGCCCACAGGCTCTGGAGCCTGCATGCCACAACTACTGAGCTGATGCACCCTAGAGCCCGTGTGCCGCAACTAGAGAGGATCCTGCGTGCTGCACCTAAGACCCGACGCGGCCAAATAAGTAAATATATATTTTTAATTAGTATTCTTAAAAAAAAAAACCTTTCCCTTAAAATAGCTGCAGTTTATTGAGCACTTACCTGCCAGTCACTATCCTAAACACTTAAGTGTATTTGATGTAATCCTCAAAACAGCCATGAGATAGATCCTATTATTCCCATTTTACAGGTGAAACAGGCTCAGAAAGATTAAGTCACTTCCTCAAAGTTACATAGCAAATGAACCTAGATTAGAAGCAAGATTTGGCTTACTCCAAAATCTGAGCTTTTAATCTCTATATTCTAATATTTGGGTTCACTGTTCAGGGTGGTATTTGTCTTAAAGATGTCATACTAAAAATGTCAATCAGATTGTAAAATCTAATAAATAGTACTGATGAAATGCAATTTTTAACTAAGCTATAAATTCACTAGTCAGGCATTCCACTAACATTTGCAGGGTACAAATTGAGGCCTACATTCTATTTCTCTTAAAAGTTATAAATAAAGCTACCAAACTATTAAAATGTTTTGTTCTCTTGACAAATATATCTTCATAATGACCTGGGAGACAAGGTTTGAATTTAGAATTCTCTGACTTCATGGAGTTTCATGACAAAATACGGCAATGCAGTGAGAGTTGGCCCCTGACCTACGGACTGCCCCCGTTTTCCCACCCCTGGATTTGTTCATGCGGACCCTGGTGTATATGTATATGTGGACCCCCCACCTCACATTTCTGAGCTCTCTACACTCCTGGCATACAGTATTGGCACAGTTCTGTCAGAGGCCTGAGCAAGGCTTGGAGCTGTTTGGGCTAGTTGGTTGTCAGAAGTGTGTCTAGAAAGGGACCATGTGTCCTGGCTGAGCACATCACTTTGGCATCACGGATTCTTAACCTGTGAGAACAGACATTACCAGATGCCAGAGTAAAGTCCTAGGTATGGATCTGGACATAAAATTCTTTCAAATTTTGTTTCTCTGCTAAGGGTTTAAGTTGAAAGCAAATGAATAAATGAAAGAAAAAGTATTTGATAACATTCAACATTTATGACAAAAAAAAAAGATAACTAGAATGGAAGGAAGCTTCCTTAAGCAATGTGCATATATATAAAAAAAAAACTACGAACAGCACATTTCTTTTTTGTTTTTTTGTTTGCGGTACGCGGGCCTCTCACTGCTGTGGCCCCTCCTGCTGCGGAGCACATGCTCCGGACGCGCAGGCTCAGCGGCCATGGCTCACGGGCCCAGCCGCTCCGCGGCATGTGGATCTTCCCGGATTGGAGCACGAACCCGCGTCCCCTATATCGGCAGGCGGACTCCCAACCACTGCACCACCAGGGAAGCCCTTGTTTGTAGATTTTTGATGATGGCTATTCTGACCAGTGTGAGGTGATACCTCACTGTAGTTTTGATTTGCACTTCTCTAATGATTAGTGATGTTGGGCATCCTTTCATGTGTTTGTGGCAATCAGTATATCCTCTTTGGAGAAATGTCTATTTAGGTCTTCTGCCCGTTTTTGGATTGGGTTGTTTTTTTGATATTGAACTGTATGAGCTGCTTGTATATTTTGGAGATTAATCCTTTGTTTAAAATTTGCTTCGTTTGCAAGTATTTTCTCCCATTCTGATTTCATCTTGTTTATGGTTTCCTTTGCTGTGCAAAAGCTTTTAAGTTTCATTATGTTCCATTTGTTTATTTTTGTTTTTATTTCCATTTCTCTAGGAAGTGGGTCAAAAAGGATCTTGCTGTGATTTATGTCATAGAGTGTTCTGCCTATGTTTTCCTCTAAGAGTTTGATAGTGTCTGGCCTTACATTTAGGTCTTTAATCCATTTTGAGTTTATTTTTGTGTATGGTGTAAGGGAGTTTTCTAATTTCATTCTTTTACATGTAGCTGTCCAGGTTTCCCAGCACCACTTATTGAAGAGACTGCCTTTTCTCCATTGGGGATACATGTTCTTAAGGCAGAGTATTTTAAATATTCAACTGCTGAAATGCTTTTAAAAGAAATTCTATTAAGTAGCATTCTTGAAACTGCTTCGTCAAACTTAGTTTAAATTTTCAGTTAGAGTTTGTGACGTAAGTGGATTTTTCTAAACAAAACCGTTTCTTAAGTTTTAGTAATAAAAAGACTGGGAATTTACCTTATTGTAGGTCTTAGGGTAGGGTCGCTTGGACTTTCACTACTAGGTACTATGCTTTAGCAATGTATGTTTAAGGAGGTGAGTTTGATTTTGGGGAGTTTATCTTTTATATTTACTTTTTAAAATTTGTTTAAATAAACGTAGTCTTTCTAGAAGTACGATTCATAGTATTTTTGCTTATCTCAGGTATTGTGCCAGTGGAGAGGCAGCTCAAACGAATGTGGAAAAAATAGTTGTGTGTTTTCCTTCCACACACTTGTGTATACGGAGAATTTTTACATTGATAGTGAGTTATTCGTAAAAATTAAACCAACTTTACTTTCTTAGTCTCTAGTTTTGTTCTGATATATCTACACTGTGGTATTGAGAATGACAGGGGACGAGCCAGTATGTTCAGAATGGATTTTCTTCCCCATTTTTAATGTTATCAATATATCTTATTTAACCGAAGTAGTGATTACGTCTCTTTATTTTTTCCCTAAAACAGAGGGACAGAAAATGCCGAAACCTCCAAAAGGGAAATATTTACTCAGAGATTTGCTTAAAATTAGCTTAGTCTCTGACGTCACTCGCGCAGAAGCAATTTGTCTTCATTCGGCCACCGTCACGTCCGCGTTACGGAGTATTTTGTCCATCTGCCGCCACCGTCCCAGATATTAGTCGCCGAGTTCCAGGGCAGGGGAAGGTGTGTTTCTGGGGAGCCGGCTGGCGTTGCCGGCCCCATGGAGTCACCTTTTAGTCCGGGACTCCCTCACCGGCCGGATGAAGAGTGGGGTGAGTGGGATCTGAGACTGTACCAGGGGTGGCTCCAGGTTTTTTCTCCTTCCGCGCATTTTTGGTGACAGGTGTGGACGAACCCTGCCGGGGGAGCGAGGGCCACTCGTTGCTTCCGTTAGTGGTCCTAGTAGAGTCTAGCAGAACCTGTCGGTTTCTGCCCTGGCGACAGCGAGCGTAAAATGTTGCCTGACTGGAATGACTATCGTGTTTCACCGTTTACTCTGGGAAAGTACCAGGTGATGATTTTGTGGGGGCGAAAACGACGTCATTAGGAAGCTTAGGGCAGGATGGTTGTGACCATCAAAAAGGCTGCAAGCTGTTTTCTCAGAGTGTGGGATGTGGGAGGTGCTTGCCATGGAGTGTACGTGTACGTGTTTGGTTTGTGTGAGAGAATGTGAATCCTCATCTCGAAGCTTCCACTATTGATCGAGGCTGATTCCCATCTTGGCAGAGAAGCAAAGTACCCCAGCACCAGACCTCAGGTCCCTGATTACGTAGACCTAACGCTTATAAACGGATATAATCCTGATTGCTCTCCGGATACAACTCTGAATTTTCTTGTTATGGATATTTTGTTTGGCTTTGTGGTCAGGAAGAGTGGAATGGAATGTAGTGGAAATGAGAGTGGAGAAGCTTTATCAAATAAAGGGTTTAGAAGAAACTTATATTCCTCCCTTGTTTGCGAGACATAGTACTAATACTGTTCTTGGGTTTTAGTATGAATTTGGGTTGTATATGTCCCTGAATATGTCATGCAGTGAACCTACACCCCTCACTAGCTTTAAAATTTGGGGGAAACCCAGACTGACCTTCATTTTTTCCCCCTTGGACCATCGTTCTCAGTAGCAAGAGTGTAATCTCAGTTCTCTCGGTTGAACTGAAGTCCTTATTTGATTTTCCAAGGGCAGAACTTCTCTTAAATTATATAGTGTTAGAGATTTACTTCAATCCTTGGATAGGTTTTCTATGAGTTGTTGGAAAAACTTTAGACTATCTCTTCCAAATGTATTTTCCCAAGCCAAATGTAGTCGTAGTCATAGGAACAGTTGCCGGTAAGCACTTTATTTGTGTCAGGTGCCCTGCTTAGCTCTTACATCCCAAGCCAAATGTAGTCGTAGTAATAGGAACAATTGCCGGTAAGCGCTTTATTTGTGTCAGGTGCCCTGCTTAGCTCTTACATGCATTATCTTATTTAATCCTCCCAACAGTCCAGTGAGGTATTGTTATTTTACAGATGAGGAAACTGAGGCTGAGAGAGAATGAACGCTCAGAGTCTTATAGCTAGGGAGTGTCAGAAACAGGATCAGTACCAAGTTTGTCTACCTCCAAAGCCTGTGCACTTAGTCACTATTCTGTATTGCTTTCCTAAGTTATTTCTACAGATTTGATTTTTACCAAGGTCCCCCAGTTATTAAATCTACTTCAGTGTACTGGGTTGTTATGATCTGTTTTCTCAGCTAGTCAACTATTATATTTTCATGATGTTTCTTAAACTATAAATGTGAGGCGCTTCCTGATAGCATAATTATGTCTTCTGATACGCAGGCTGCATTTTCCTGACTAATCTGATCAGTTGACTCCTAGTCTTAATGTTCTTTAACAGAGCATTCAGTTCTTTGTAGTAGGTTCACTGACTCAGCTCAGGTATCTTGCCCTGCCCCTCCCTGAACATGCCCATTTCCCATGGTTTTCCAAGCTTCTCTTTTCAAACTGTTAACAATCTTTTCTTGGTGGAACACTTTAATTCTGCTTCCTCAGGTGTTCAGTAAGTAGGATAGATTTAGCAGGCACTGGAGTGAAAGGTTACTGTTTGCTAGCATTTCTCAGTAGAATATGGATTCTTTTTCTGGGAGTTGCCATTTTGGGTGTTCAAGTACTTCACTGATTTATTTGACTTTTTTTTTTCCATATTAGAAGCTAGCTAGTTAAATTTTTAAAATCAGATTATGTAATTAGTATTTGTGACTCTTAACAACTTTGTTAAGACATTTTAAGTTTGTTAAAAATGACTTACTCAGAGCAGCCTATGATGGGATGTGCATTCCATGTGCATTTTCCCTTTAAGTGGGGTGATGAAATTTAGAACGGGCCTATAAACATTTTCTGTAAAGGTCTAGATAGTAACTATTTTAGGCTTTTGTGGTCATGTGATCTTTGTTCTGACTTCTCAGCTCTGCCAGTTGTAGGACAAAAGCAGCCACGGACAATGTAAACTGAGCATGACTGTGTTCCAAAACAACTTTATTTATAGATGCTGAAATTTCATGTAATTATTTTTAATACTTAATAGAGTTTACTTTTAGTACAGTTTTAGATTTACAGAATAATTGAGGGGATAGTACAGAGTTCCCCCACCCCCCAAGTTTCCCCTGTTGGTAAAATCTTGCATTAGAGGAGTACATTTGTTACAGTTGATGGGCCAGTATTGATACATTATCATTAACTAAAGTCCATAGTTTATATTAAGATTCACTCTTGTTCATTCTGTGGGTTTTGACAAATGCATAATGTCATGTATCTACCATTACAGTATCATATGGGATAGTTACACTGCCCTAAAAAATCCGCTGTGCTCCACCTATTTGTCTCTGCCTCCCTCCTCCAAAGTCCCAACAACCACTGTTCTTTTCACTGTCACCTAGTTTTGCCTTTTTCAAAATGTCATATTGTTGGAGTGATAGAGTACGTAGCATTTTTAATTTAGCTTCTTTAGCAAAATGCATTTAAGATCCCTTTATTTTTAATGGCCTGATAGCTCATTTCTTTTCAGCACTGAATAATATTCCATGGTATGGATGTACCACAGTGTCTTTTGGGCTCCCATAACAAAATACCTGGGAAGCTTAAACAACAGAAATTTATTTTCTGACAGTTCTGGAGGCTGGAAGTCCAAGCACAGGTGCCAGCATGGTCAGGTTCTGGTGAGACATCTCTTCCTGGCTTATAGATGGCCACTTTTTTTTGCTGTGTCCTCATGAGGCAGAGAGGTGGAAAGGGAAGGAGGGAGGGAAGGAGGAAGAGGTGGGGGAGAGAGAGAGGTAGGTAGGTAGGTAGACCTATCTGTTAGTCTTATAAGGCCACAGTTCTAGTAGATTAGGGCCCTGCCCTTGTAACCTCATTTAACCTTGATTACCTGGTAAAGACCACCCTACCTCTGGATGCAGTCATCTTGGGGCCTTCAATATATAAATTTTGGGGGGGACACAATTTGGTCCATAACACACAGTTTGTTTATCCATTTACCTGTTGAAAAACACCTTGGTTGCTTCTAGGGTCTCAAAACCAGTTAAAGACAGACTGAGGCCAGGAAAGAGGGCCAGGCATGGGGGACAAGAGTGACAGGTTCCAGCTTATAAAGGGCTTACATGCAGTGAAGGGACAGCCACAAACTGTTCTCCAGTGATGGACACTGCACAGATAATTAAAATTGGTTGCTTTCAAATGTTGGCAGTTATATATAAAGCCACCATAAATATTCATGGGCAGTTTTTTTTTTTTGCCTGCGCTGTGGGGCTTGCAGGATCTCAGTTCCCCGACCAGGGATTGAACCCGGGCCATGGCAGTGAAAGCGCTGAATCCTAACCACTAGACCACCAGGGAACTCCATTGCAGCTTTTTATGTGGACATAAGATTTCATATAAATTGGGTAAATACCAAGGAGCATGATTGCTGGATCATACAGTAAGAGTATGTCCAGTTTTGTAAGAAACTTTCAACCTGTCTTCCAGAGTGGCTATGCCGTTTTGCATTCCCACCAGCAGTGAATGAACATTCCTGTTGCTCCAGTCCTGCCAACATTTGGTGTTTCCAATGTTTCAGATTATAGCCATCCTGATAGGTGTGTAGTGGTATCTCATTATTTTAGTTTGTAGTTCCCTGATAACATGTGATGTGGAGCATCTTTTCATATGCTTTATTTTATCTTTTTTTTTTAAAGGAAAAGTCTTTTAAAAAATATTTGTTTTGTTTATTTTATGTTTTGGCTGCGTCGGGTCTTAGTTGCGGCATGCAGGATATTCGTTGTGGTGTGCAGGCTTCTCTAGTTGTGGCGCTTAGGCTCTAGAGCATGTGGGCTCTGTAGTTGCGGCATGTGGGCTCTCTAGTTGTGGATCTCGTGCTCAGTAGTTGCAGCACGCAGGCGTAGTTGCCCTGCAGCATGTGGGATCTTAGTTCCCTGACCAGGGATCGAACCCATGTACCCTGCATTGGAAGGCGGATTCTTAACCACTGGACCACCAGGGAAGTCCCCATATGCTTTATTTGTCATTTGTATATCTTTCCTTTCCTCTTTCCTTCCTACCTCCCTCACTCCCTCCCTTTCTTTTTCTTACATTTTGCAAAAGCCACTTTTTTTTTTTGCTGCACATAAGATATACGTACCAAGATCAGAAGCTTCCATCTGCCACTGTGGTTTCTTTGATAAATTCAGTGTCTGCTGTGAAAATTCTCTGTACCTTCCTGCGTTGACCAAAACCTGACTCCCCTGATGACACGGTTTTCCCTAAAGTCCTAGTGAATGGTAGCTCTTTTCATTCTCAAAACCTTTTCACCATTAGGGCCTCTGAAAATGGGTTAGTTACCTTCCTTGTTCTTCGTTGCTACTTTTAAATCATTCTCCTTTCATCCTCCCTGAAAATATCCAGGCTTAAATTTCACATTTTCTCACATGCTGTCCTCTCCCTCTCCCTGTTATAGTCATCTGCTGATTTCTGGTTCACTCCCTCACTTTTTGAAAAAATTTAGTTCCTAGCTTATTGTCACTTTCTTTAACACTCCTTCCATCATGATTCTTGGCTGATTTCAGTATTCTCAGAGAAGAGCCTTCAGATACCCTGACCTCTCATTTCCTGGGTCTCCTCTCCACCTTCCACTCTGTCTCAGGCATTTTCTTCCCCAATTATAAACCTAAACCTTGTCAGTACTAGTAACGTAATCTCAGTTTCCAACATCCCACTCTGACCATCACCTTCTGTCTTACCAGCTCACTCTCTTTAGTACTCCAGTTCCCGTGGTACCTTAAACACTGCTGAGATTCTGCCATCTTTTCACTGTCCCTTGTCCCCTTTATGTTATCACTTTCCCCTTATCCAGTTTAAATTCCTTGGACAATCTCTGTAATCATTCCCTCACACCCTCAATATCCTTGTCTCTCTCTTGTTTTGTAGTTCTCTCTTTGATCATCTACAACCTTGGTTAAATCCAACGCTGTCTACTCCATGAATGTACTCAAGTAGCTGAAAGTGGCTAAAAAAGAAAATTCAACCATGCTGATTGGTCTCATTTTAAATTTATGATACTAACCTGAAATAGACCATTAAGTGTTACCTGGCTGATCATATTTCCTTGGTCCTCTCTCTCTGATGATCGTTTTTATAAAGGTTGTCCTCTCCTCAAACCTCCAGCACCTCCTCCTGCATTCTTTGAATCACAAGAGAACTGCTGCAGTCTCCTACTATCTCACCTACCCGTGTACCAGTATATTTGCCTTCCCTTCGTTGCTGGGAATGCTAGAGCTGATCACTTCTATGTGTGCTTTAGACCCCTCCTTTTTTAAAAAAAATTTTTATTTATTTATTTTTGGCTGTGTTGGGTCTTCGTTGCTACTCACGGGCTTTGTGTAGTTGCGGTGAGCGGGGGCTACTCTTCGTTGCGGTGCGTGGGCTTCAGTAGTTGTGGCTCACGGGCTGTAGAGAGCAGGCTCAGTAGTTGTGGTGCACGGGCTTAGTTGCTCCGCGGCATGTGGGATCTTCCCAGACAAGGGCTCGAACCCATGTCCTCTGCATTGGCAGGTGGATTCTTAACCACTGCGCCACCAGGGAAGTCCCTAGACACCCTGCCCCCACCCCTTTATTCAAGAATATTGCTCAAGCTCTTCTTCCTTCTGTTTCCTGAATCTTCATTTCCATCCCTACAAGTAGTTTCTTCTCCTGTCTAGAGTGAAAAAAAAAAAAGAAAAACCCCCAAACCCTCTTTAAAGGTTACTTCCCTTTTAGCTTCAACTACATTTCTCTTTTTTATTTTACAGCAGAATTCTTTTTTAAAAAACGTCCATGTTCACTGCGGCCACTTTCTCTTTTTTCACTGTCTCTTGAACACAGTGCAGTCAGGCTCCACCACTCCACCAAAGCTGCTCTTTCTAAGGTCACCACTGTTTTCCCAGTGGCCATTTCTCATCTTACAAGAAGTAAAAGAATAAATAAATGGTCAAAGCAGCATTCAGGTGGGAAAGCTTGCTGGGCAAACAAAGACTTAATAGCTACCATAGTTTACTACTGTTAGGAGAAATCTATATAGTAGGTAGTATGGGGTTGGTGAAAAAGATACAGAAGTAGGCAGTAAATTTTAGAGATACTTCATAGGTAACCAATGCCACCACTTTCTTATGGATCCTTCTAAGATATTCTGTAGTATATAAATGTATTTATCAACCCACTCTCAGTTATTTTAAGTATGCACAAACCACAGAAAAGTTAAAAGATCAGTACAGCGATAACCTGTGTTTCCCTTATATAGATTTACCAGCTGTTAACATCCTGCCATACTCACTCTTTCTCTCAGTATTACCCACACTTCCCTCTTCTTTCATTATCTGAAAGCAGGCTGCAAATAATATGAAACTCCTAAACACTTCACTGTGTATCTCCTAAGAACAAGGAAATATGTATTTTTAAAAAACATGAATTCATGCTCATACCCACAGTTCAAAGCCAGTACCACAGAGTTCTTTCTCACCTTCTTGCATTGTATACTTTTATTTCTCTTTTCCTACTGTGTAAATCATGATTCCCAATAACATCCTATGTTTTTATGGGCTCACTTTAGCTGCTCTGTTGAAAATAGACTGAAAGAGGGTCAAGGGCAGAAGCAGAGAGACCATTTGGAGGCTACTGCATCAATCCAAGTGATTTATGATGGGAGCAGTGGAGATAATGGAAGTGGTTGACTGTGGATATATACACATACACATATGCATATGTATATACCCATGTGTATGTATATATTTCTTTAAATAAATTTATTAATTTTATTAATTTTATTTTTGGCAGTGTTCGGTCTCTTCTGTGCACGGGCTTTTCTCTAGTGTGGCGAGCGCGGGCTTCTCATTGCGGTGGCTTCTCTTGTTGCAAAGCATAGGCTGTAAGCGCACGGGCTTCAGTAGTTGTGGCACATGGGCTCAGTAGTCGTGGCTCGCGGGCTCTAGAGCGCAGGCTCAGTAGTTGTGGCGCATGGGCTTAGTTGCTCCGCGGCATGTAGGAATCTTCCCGGACCAGGGCTCGAACCCGTGTCCTCTGCGTTGGCAAGCAGATTCTAAACCACTGCACCACCAGGGAAGCTCCCCATGTATATTTTTTATTCAAAATTTAAGTTTTGGAATAGCTTCAAACCTACAGAAATGTTATAAGAACTGTGCAAAGAACTGTTGCATGCCCGTCACACAGATTCCCTGATTGTTAAATTTTACTGTATTTGCCCCATTTCTCCTTCTTAGAGAAAAAGAGTGAAATGTGTTGTTAACTCATTACCCTTAAATACTGCAGTGTGTATCCCCTCCTCTCCCAAACAAGGATACTCTCCTATATCACTGTCATACACTCCTTCCAGTCAGGAAATGAACATTGATACAGCATTACTATCCAAATCACAGATGCCATTCATATTTTGCTGTATGTCTTAATAATGGCTCTTTTTCCTTTCTAGTCTGGGACCCTACCTGCAAACACACATTACTTTTACTTTTCATGTCTCCTTAGAGTTTTTCAACCTGGAATGGTTCCTTGGTCTTTTCCTGTTTCTTGTATCCTTGACAAGAGTCTTAAAGAGTACAGGTCTTTTGTTCTGTAAGATGACTCTAAACCTAGGTCTATATACTGTTTCCTCATGACCAGAATCAGGCCATGAGTCCATGACAGGAATGCTAGAGAAATGATAGAGGCACACTATGTTGACCTGTTCCAAGGTGATGTTCACCTTGATCACATTGTCAGGTTAGTATCTGCTGGATTTCTCCACTGTAAAGTCACTATTTCCCCTTTTACATTTGATTCGTATTGGGCTGGCCAAAAAGTTCCTTTGGGTTTTTCTGTAGCATCTTAACGGAAAAACCTGAACAAACTTTTTGGCTAACCCAGTACTCTGGGGGAGATAATCTGAATGCCACCAATGTCCTATTCCTTACTAAACCTTCACTCACCAGCCCTGGCCTCCATTGATAACTCCAGCTTATATCAACTACCACTCTAATGCCAAATGGTGATTCTCTCTTAACATTCTGTCTACATTTATTAATTGACATTATACTGTAAGAAAAAGCTTTCTCTGTTTCTTTATTTCATTATGAGCTCACTAATTCCTATTTGATTCAATGGGTTGTAATCTGGCTTTATTTTGATGCTCAGATTTTCCGAGAATTGACCAGTAAGAGTCCATTCATATCAGCTCCTTTGTTATTTTGACATGTTTCCGTCATTCTCTGAGGATTTCCTTATCTTCTGGCACAACAAGATTCTCCCAGGCCTATTTTGCACTTTCTCTGCCTAAGCCCTGGAATCAGCTCTTTCTCTAAGGAGCCCTTTAGTGGACTTCCATTTAGTAGAGGATGGTATTCAGTATCCAAGGTCTGGAAACATACGATTTTTCAGTGCTGGTGGGATGTCTTTGTTTCTAGGACCTGTTAGCAGACAGAACTAGGACATACGTGTATGTATATGTGTACACACATATACAAACATCTATAATTTTTTCTGTGTATGAATATTTTTTAAAAATGTGTTCATATTAATACTTCTAATTTCAGTGCAACATCTTAGGGTTCTTTTATTCTTTTCCCTTTTCACGTTTCTAAATCCTTTCTCAGACAGTGAGAAACCTAGCTCTAATGTATTTTATCATTCGCTCCATCAGTTAACACATTTGTTCGGTATTATCACTCTCCTAACCACTCAGGCTGCTTCTTACATCTGCCACTCTTTTCCTCCTCCCACTGCCCCATTTTTTTGGCACCTGAGGCATGCTGCCACCTCCACGAGGCACCTTCCCTCCTGTATCATCCTGTTTCCTTGGGTACCAGGCACATTGCCACAGAGGATGACACACACAACCCCACCGCCCTCCTTGCTCTGCTGACATCTCTGTGTTGGGAAGAGTAGGGAAGGAAAGGAAAGATGGAAAGGGAAGGAAGAATGGAAAGGAAAGCTAAGATGCCAGATTACCGATACATACTTTGAAGACAGAGCTGACAGGATTTACTGGTAGATTGAATACAGAGAGTGAGGAAGAGAAGTAAGCAATGACTCCTAAGGTTTTTGACCTGAGCTCCTGGGATAATTGAAATGTCATTAACTGAGATGAGGACGAACCAGTAGGAGGTTTGGTGAGGGATGATTTGAAGCTCAGTTTTGGATGTGTTAAGTTTGAGATGGCTTTTAGATATCCAAGAGGAGAGGTAGAGTACTCACTGTGTCCATGCATCTTGAGGTATGGACTGGAGATGTATATTTAGGAATCCTTGGCATATAGATGCTATTTAAAGCCATAAGCTCAGCTGAGATCACAAAGGGAGTAGAATAGCTAGAAAAGTTTGCCCTAATAAGCCCAGGGACAATTTCACGTTAAGAAGGTGAAGAATAACCAGTAAGGTAGGGCCAACCCAGTGAGGTGGGAGGAAAACCAGGTGAGTATGGTAATTTGGAAGCCAAGTGAAGAAAATGCTTCAATTAATATGAAAAGATCAACTGTTTCAAATGCTGTTGAGAGTAAGATGAGGACCATGAATTTACCGTTGAATTTAGCAGAGGAGAAGTCACTGGTGACTTAATAACTGATGTGTATGCGTGTGTATGTGTTGGTGGGGGGAGCTTGACTGGAATAGGTTCAAGAAGGAAAGGGAGGAGAGAAATGAGAGGCAGCAGATAAAGAGCTCTTTCAAGGAGTTTTGGCCCGTGTATAAGGTACATAGCCACTGTCATCTACTTATATGGGTGTTTTGTTTTGTTTTGCTCTGCAGCTGACTTTAAGGTAGTCCTTTTCTGAGAGTTATATGAATAACCTTTCATTATCACTACACACAAAAAATGTGCTATGTACTATTTTGTTTTAGGCTGGTGAAATGTTTCTACCATTGACCAAGTCAATGAGAGACTGGCAGTGTAGTTCTTATATATGTGAAGTAAGGAAATCACCAGAGCAAATTTCAGGGTTATGATAGTAGGGAGTACAAAGGCAGACTTAGATTGGGGAACTCTTCAAAGTGCTTGAAGTTCTGAAAATGTTAAAGAAAATAAACACTTTACAGATTATACAGTAATCAGTCTTCTTTGGCCTTATCAGCACCTTGACCTGTGTTTATATATTTCTCCGTTTATAAGGAAATCGGAACATAGTTAGATTTGTTGAAATAAATGAAATGGTTTAGATGAGTGAGTTCTTCATTGTTTGGATAGAAAATTGGTTGTACCTCTAACTTAAGGCAAGGATGGCAAATACCTGGTACATGTGTTGCCATATTCCTCTCCTGTCACCACTGCTGATCAACCATGTCACTTTTTTTGTGCTGAACCCAGATGAAGCCTCAGAATTTGTGTTAGTAATGTTCCAGAAAGTCACTATCAATAAGTCCAACATGATAGGACATAAAACCTGTTTTTTAATCCCTGGTATAATGATTTAGTTCACAAGATAAAAATTATGTGGAAAACAATACATATGTTAGAAACCTCCTTTGAATTGGTTGTCATTCACACTCCTAGAGTTTATAAGTAATAGTAATGGCTAATGAGAAACCCTAATAGAGCTGGCATAAGGATACAGCGCTTATTCTTTTGTCAAAACATTGAATTAACAGTAAATATCTATTCTTTTCTTTTGTCCAAAGATTCTACCCTCTTTGCTGAACTTGGCTATGATGACCTGCAATTGGATGGGGCAAATGAAACTTATGTAAGTATTTATTAGAGGAGAGATGCTGAGTAATGTGATATTTAATCTTTAATTATTGCAAGATTTCAGGATAACACGTTTAGGCGAGTTATTTAAGTTTAAATAACTTTTAAGATTAAGTATGAAAGTTAGTAGCCATTTTGTCATCAGTGAATGTAGGATTGTAGAAGTTGCATTGGTCTTGGTGTGAGAAGACTTGTATTCTAAGTCTACCTTTGGCCCCAGGGGTGGACAACCTTGGACAAGTTACTTAACTGCCTACCTCTTGGTTTTTACAGATATTTTGCTGCGTAAGGGAAACAGTGTGATGTTAAGGAGTATGTGTGTCATGGATCTAGTTAAGAGAACGTACCAACTTCCTTTTTTAAAGTTATGTATCCTTAGTGTTGAAAGCTCTGAAACTTAGAAATGTTCTTATTTTTTGCCTTTGAGTGGTTAGAAGTATGCGTAAAAGCTATTATTATAGCACTTTAAGTTCTCAAAAATATTTTAGATTTTTTTTTTTTCTCTTCTGGATTACTATATGTGAAGCTGTTTGGCCTGAACTCTTACTTTGTCTTATTCTTTAATGGATGAGGTGCTGTTTGACTTGGGAAGTAGTTCAAGTGAACAGAGTGATTTTATATGCATATCAATCAGGTTGAATATTTATCACTTATTTTTTAAGCCCTTATTAAAAATAAAGCTTGCTCAGTGAGTTTAAGACATTTCTCAGAGAATAATTTAGCAGTTGTTTTACCATGAATCAATAGAAGGGAGTGAAACACATTGATATTTTTTAAAATCAATGCATGAGATTTTAATGGTTTCATTTACTCTGTGAGATGCTTTACAGTGTTGTCTATTGATTAAATTGGCTTTTAATATTGGCTGGTTGCTTAAGCAACTGGTATTTTTTCATAACCTCCAGAGCCTAACATCGTCAAGAAACAATTTAGTAAATTTGAAAGATTCAGGGAAATATGATCCTGATTTTATAACTAACATTCTGTTACCTCAGACAGGTCACTCAGTCTTTCAGTTCCTTAGTTTTTCTGGTATAAAATAAGAGATTGAATTAAATGGTTTCAGAGGGCCCATTCTAGCTTTAAAACTGTCATTTTTCTTTCACGTGGCTGTACAAGTTTCCCTTGAGAAGTCATTGAAGAACTAGAGTATATAAGTACCAGTATGTTTTGCTTTACATAAAAAGGGGCTGTGAAATTTCCAGCCAGATAAAATTCTTATGCTGTAAAATGTATTTGACTTTTTTGTCTGAAGATTGAGTATGAAGCATCCTCGAAGTAGGTCATGGCACTATTGGACATGTTAAAAAGTATTGCTAACACTCAGGCAAATATCCTTCCTCAGTTTACTTAGACTAAGAAAGTTTGAAGATTTTTCATTGCTGAAAGTATGAGGCTGCTTAATTTTTTGATATCTAGATTCAAATATGAGAAGAAAGCAAAGGAGATTGATTTAAAAGGTGGTTCTTTCATAATTTAAGTAGTTTTTTCTTTTTTTTTTATGTGAACTTTCACACATTCTCTTTATATAATTTGCAGTAATATTTATTCAGTTTAGGGCAGTATGATAAGAAAAGTTTCCCTTCTCTCCTTCTGTTACATTCTCAATAAAAATAAACCACAGAATAGACATTTGACATGATACTATTCTAGAAATTATTACCAAATTGTTGTTATTGATAACTAGATTCATCTTTACTTTTTTCCTGAGGCTTGCTTTCTTGCTGTTTTATTATCTGTCACATTGTTAATATTGACTACCTTGTAACTTTGTTATACTGTTTATATATTAAGTTTACTTCTTATCTCTGTAACCTTAAACATTTAAAATAGTTGTGGTACTGTCTTAATCTTAAACTCACATGAGGGCTCTGAAATCATGTGGCAGTTCTTTATTAATATATATGGTATAAGATGGTCATCCAGATGACCCAGAATATGATTATATTTAAATTAAAAAATTGTCATCTGAATGAAAAGAAACTCAGAGCCCCTCTAAGAAGTTTACTGACCCCTATTTGAGAAACTTAGTTTTATCTTCTAGTATTAAAAAAAAATTTAGAAATTTTATTTTAGAAATTTGAAAAGTACAGAACAGTAAAAAATATAAAATTGCCCATCCTCCTGTGGATCTCTTCCTTCTCCCATAAGCATTTTTATATTTGGTATATTTGAAGTTTCAGTTAAAGTCTCTTTATGATTCCTGCATGTCTTTTGGATGCATCTGTATTCTTTCCTTTGTATATAGAGATGATATTGTAAATAGGCATTTGCTGTGACTTCTTTTCCTTAATGGCAATGGGAAAACTTATTTTGCTGGATCTCCTTTATGACAAAACACATATTTTGTGACTGTTGTAAAGGTCTATTTCCACTGAAGAGAATGAGACCAACTGAATCTTTCAGATAGATGTTGACTTCAATACCTCCTTCCTAGTTGTTACTACTGTGCTTAAAATAACTAAATTGGTTTATCTCTAAGCTATCCAAGATGTATTTTCAAGATGAACTGATTAACTTAGAAAGTTATTTTTACTAAGCTGGGTAATTACAATTATATTATTTATGGCAAATTGCATCTGTTAGTTTGATTTCTGGGTGTATATATTTTAATCTTGTAATATTCTTTTGCTGATTTGAAACCTACAGGAAAATAATTTTGATAATCTTGATTTTGATTTTGATTTGATGCCTTGGGAGACAGGCATTTGGGACATCAACAATCAATTCTGTACAGGTAATGATGTATTTCATTGATAAAAAATTTAAGTGGGTGCATATTATTTTGTAGTTTGGTAATAGTCAAAATTAGGTGGGGTTACTGGGCTACTTTGTTTTTTGTTTGTTTGTTTGTTTGTTTTTCAGTACGCGGGCCTCTCACTGTTGTGGCCTCTCCCGCTGCGGAGCACAGGCTCCGGACGCGCAGGCTCAGCGGCCATGGCTCACGGGCCCAGCCGCTCTGCGGCATGTGGGATCTTCCCGGACCGGGGCATGAACCCGTGTTCCCTGCATCGGCAGGCGGACTCGCAACCACTGCGCCACCAGGGAAGCCCTACTGGGCTACTTTTGTAGGCGAAAAATTTCCAGGGACTACATTCTACTTTGGTGTAGCAAGGCATACATAAATTTCTTGCCAAAATAGATATGAAGAATTTCGTAGTTATGTGTTAGTCACATAATGAATAAACATGTTATTATTCAGAAATATTGATTTCGAATTATATGTAATACTCTCTAAGAGATTAACCTATCTGAGAATTAGACAGAATTTAGGGAATCAAAGGGAAGAAGCTTGGGATTATTAGAACCTAGGAACTTAGTGTAGGGGTCCCATGTAGACACATCTGAGGAGGAGGCCCTACCCGGCTAATGCTAGTATCTTTAAGGGGCCCAATGAGGTGGGTTTTAGGTGTGCTGAAAAAAGCTGGAACCTGGAGCAAACTGTCCGTTCTGGGGTGAAGCTGATGGGAGGATGAAGAAATCCCTTCTTCCCTTCTACCTTTTAGCATCCTTCTAGTATCCCTTATTGACAGGACCTAAAAGGAAGCCAGCTGAGACATATATTAATAATTTGCATCACAGACCATAGAAGGTAGACTTAGAGCTGAGAGACAATGTGTAAATAACCAGCACATTTCCCCATCTAAATTGCAGCCCTCCCCACTGCTGCATTTCCTTTTCCCTTTCATTTTATGTATTTGTATATCTTGCTCAATTCCTGTCTTCCCTCACAGAATAAGAGCTACACAAGGCCAGTGTTCCGGTTCCTGCCATTGTGTAACAAACCACTCTAGAACTCAGTGGCTTAAAACAACAACCATTTTATTAGGCTCCCAGAATCTGTGGGTTAATCATTTGGACAGGATGCACCAGGAATTGCTTGTCTCTGCTCCAGACCTCATCTGGGAAGATTTGAAGGCTGAGGTAGCTTGACACTGGGGGCTAGAATTACCTTAAGGTTTCTTCACTCACATGTCTGATGCCTGGTCTGGAATGACTTGAAGACTAGGACTGCCAACTTGAGTGCTTACACGTCACCTTTCTATATGGCCTGGCTTCCTCACAGCCTGGCGGTCTCATGGTGGTCAGACTTCAAAGGCTCAAATGTGAGTGTTTCAACACACAAAATAGAAGCTGCATTGCCTAATGTAACACAGCCTTGGGATTCACATACCATTACGTCCATACTCTGTCAGTTGAAGAAGTCATAAGCCCACCTAGATTCAAACAGAGGAGGAAATAGTGGCTACTTCTTGAAGTGGCAGTGGCAAAATCACATTATAGATCATGAGATATGGTAGATATTTTGCACCTAACTTTGGAGAACACAGTCTGCCACAGAGATTCTTCTCTTCCCCATTCCTACCCTGTTATAAATTTGACACCTAGGAATACCTAGGCTATAGTTACTCAGCACATTCTTAAAAATACATAGTTCAAAAGATAGGAACATTTTTGTGTTTTAATTGTATTGTCAAAAATGCTTTCCACAGTAATTCTTTCCTGTTTCTTAAGTTTTAAAATTATTTTGGGGGGAGTCTATAATTTTGCATATTGCATAATATTCAAAAGGTACAAAAAGTTTGTAGAGTAGAAAAGTGTCTCTTTTGGCGCTTGTCCCTCAGCCACCAAGTTCTACTTCCCAGAGACAACCACTGGTATCAATTTCTTATGTTCATCGTTCAAGAGAGTTAATGCAGATGCAAGTAGTACGATAGTATATACACATGTATAATTTATTACACACATGGAAGCATACTAGATTTACTATTTTCTGCTCTTGAATTTTCACTTGATGATATATTTTGGTGACCTTAGCGTCTATATCATTGAATTTTAAAAGCAGATTTTACCTTCTTTCTTATTCATTTCATTCTGAGTTTATATTGTTCAGTGGGAAAATTTTTGCCCCTTGTTTTTCAGTTAAAGATATTAAGGCAGAACCTCAGCCACTTTCTCCAGCCTCCTCAAGTTGTTCAATCTCATCTCCTCAGTCAGTGGACTCTTATTCTTCAACTCAGCATGTTCCTGTAAGTAACCAGTCTTTTACAGTGATTTTGGTTACAATGGAATCTGGAAAATATGTATGTGTGGGAGGCAGTTAACGTTTATTAAGTGCTAATATAAGTCCTATTATCTCATTTAATCCTGAGGAAGCTGAATCTTGAGGAATGGCCTTGAGGGAGCTAGAAAGCTGTTAGTCTCTGGTTTTGCCCTCCTTCCTTATGTTCTTGTCTTCATAATTTCATTGTTTCATTGCACCTTACCAGTACCCAATATTTTTTTGTTGTTTATTGACTTATTTTCTTTTCTCCCTGCTACCCTCTTTACTCCCCATTAGAATATACATTCTTTGAGGACATGGAAGACTGTAAGATGGTCTGTTTCTGTAACTCCTTAGCCATGTAACCTAGAATGGTCTCCTTAGTTCAGGAAAGCCTAGTACTACCTTTTGAATGAGCTAATAAGGTTTTTTACAAAAGCATCTTAAAAGTGCTTCTGCTCTTCATCTAGACAAAAGCTCTGAGGCCAGGAAAAGGAAGTACCAAAGGTCTTAAGTATTTTTTGGAATGGGGAAAGGAAAAAATATAAGAAGAAAAATTCAAATTACTGTTTCAGTGAATTATATCTGCTGTAAATTGAGGTATCTTCATTCTGGCATAATTTCCATACAGTCAGTTGCTAAATCCTGATGATTCTATCCACTTAGTATCTCTAAGATTCATCTTCTCCACACACACCAGGCCATCATCACCTTATCTGGATTAAGGCAATAGAATTTTGACTGGTCTCTCTGCCTCCTAACTCCCCAAACCTTTCTTAGCAGAGGAATCTTCAAAGAGCAGTTTTTCAAAATCACAAGTTTGATTGTGTCAGTTTTTTGCTTAAAACCTTCCCAATCCTTACAAGGACAAAATTCAAATTGCCAATGTACTAGGCCCTCCATGTTCTGGCTCCTGTTTACCTTTCCAGTCTTGTTTCTCACTATCCTTCCTGTTCCTGCCTTCACACTCCCCTTCGGTTTAACCCTGAGAGCTCGCTCCTATGTGCTCCAGTCATTCAACAACTGTGCCAGGAACTGTGCCAAACACCGTCCGTGGACAAGAGCAGCGAGATCTCTGCTCTTTTTACCATTTTAGGTTTTTGTACATGCTCTTCCTTCTGCCTGAAATAGCCTCATTTTTTTTTCTTCTTTGGAAAACTCCTATTCATCCTTAAGTTCCAGTTCAAAAATTACTTTCTCTATGAAGCTTTTCTCTGATTGCCGCTCTTGGCAGTTCTCTGTGGTCCCACAGTTTCTCCAATGATTTAATTTTAAAAACTTAATTTACTTTTGAAGTCAGAAGTATTAATATATAACAAGGTATATTCACAGAAGCCTGATTTCTATCCTGTTCTTTCCTTTCCATCCTTTCTTATGCAAAAGGTAGCATACTACACACCCTGCTCTGCACCTTACTTATTTAACTTAGTGGTATATCCCAGAGGTAACTCCAATTTCAGGATATAGAATCTTTCTCATTCCCTTTTATGGCTGCATAGTGTTCCATTGTGTGGCTATATTATACTTTATTCAGTGATTTCCTTATTGATGAACATTTGTGTTCTTTTCGATCTTTTCTGGACTCAAACAATGCTGTAATAAATAACTATGTACATAAGTCACTTCATATTTTTTGCCAGGATATCTTCCGGTTATACTCCTAAAGGGAGATTGCTGAGATCGGGGTGAATACTTTTTTAATGTTACTATTTATTGCCAGACTTCCCTCCACAGGTTGTATGGTTGTGTATTCTGACCAGCAGTATGTAAGAGGGCCAATTTTCCCTTCATCACTACACAGCATGTTTCGTTTTCTATTTCTTTTATTATAAGTGTGGTTAAACATCTTTTTGTATATTTCATATGTCTAAGGCCTATTTGCATTTCTTTTTATGAACAGTCAGTTCAAATTTTTGTCCACTTTTCTATTGGATTGTATTGGTCTTTTTCTCTTCAATTTTTAAAGTGTTTCATTACATATTAGGATTATTCGTGTTTAGTGTGTGAAATAAGTTACAAGTGTTTTTTTTCTCCAATTTGTCATTTGTCTTTAAGCTTTCTTTCTGGTGTTTATTTTCTCCATAGCTGAATATCAATCTTTTATTGCTTTTTGTTGTTGTTACTCAAAGGAGGGTTTTCACCACTCATAGGTTATAATATTTTTATTCTTGTTTTCTTGCTTATATTAATTTTTTGTTTTGAAAAACCTTAAACTTATAGAAATATTACAAGTACATTACAAAGAACTTTTTTTTTTTCCTCAACCATTTGAGAGTAAGTTGCCAACTTGATGCCTTGTCACCCCCAAATACTTCGGTGTCTACTTCCTACAAGCAAGGGTATGTCTTCTAGCCACAATAAAACCATTAAAATCAGGAAATAAATGTTTATACCATACTGTCGTCTAATCTTCAATTCCCATTTAGATTGCTCCAGTTGTCCCAAAGATGTCCTTTAGTGAGCAGAAGGATCTAGTGTAGAATCACGCGTTGCATTTGATTGTCTTGTCTCTTTAATCTCCTTCAGTTGAAACAGTTCATTCTTCCTTGACTTTCATGACCTTGTCACTTTTGGAGATTAAAGACTAATTATTTTGTAGAATGTCCCTCAGTTGGGTTTGTCTGATGTTTCTTCAGGATGAGATTCACGTTTCGTATTTGTGGCAGGAACATCACAGAAGTGATGCTGTGTCTGTCTCATTTACTTTTGATGTGATGGCACACAATTTTCATTTGTCCTGTTACTGATGAGGTTCACTTTGTTCATTTGATTAAGGTGGTGTCTGCCAGGCTCTTCCACTGCGAAGTTGCTCTTTCTTCCTTTGCCCAAAATAAGTATTTTATGAGGAGGTACTTTAAAACTATGTAAAAATAACCTGTTTCTCATCAGACTTTAAATTTATTCATTTATTTGTTTATATCAGTATGGACTCATGGTTTCCTAGTTTATTCAACAGATTATAACCCATTACTATAATTATTTATTCTGATTCTTATGTTATCCTGGATTTGGCCAGTGCAGGTCCCTTCACACTGACTCCTGTGTTCTGGGCGTTGACACCTGCATCAAGCTGACCCAATATGAGCAGGGTAATCTGCTCTGTCTCCCTGTGCTGGGCTGCCTGCCCCTACCTCCTCTCCTTAGACTCCGTTACTCCACCAGCCTGCCTCCCTGCTTGGATGCTGGTCTTGCACTGCTCCATCTAGTGGCCTTAGGATCAAATTATTCGGGAAGTAATAGTTTCTAAGTGACTGTTAATACATATTTTTTGTAAGGTTTTATTTTTAATATTTAGATCTCCGATCCATTTGGAGTTATCTTGGTTTATGATGTGAAATACGAATCCAAGTTTTTTGTTTTCCCAAATGACTATCAGAAGGATTGTTCCAGTACCATTTATTAAATCAATTCTTTTTTTAAAAAATGAATTTTATTTATTTCTTTATTTGTTTTTGGCTGCGTTGAGTCTTCATTGCTGCGCACAGGCTTTCTCTAGTTGTGGCGAGCGGGGGCTACTGTTTGTAGTGGTGCGCAGGCTTCTCATTGCGGTGGCTTCTGTTGTTGCGGAGCATGGGCTCTAGGCGCGCGGTCTTCAGTAGTTGTGGCATGCAGGCTCAGTAGTTGTGGCTTATGGACTCTAGAGTGCAGGCTCGGTAGCTGTGGCGCATGGGCTTAGTTGCTCTGCGGCATGTGGGATCTTCCCGGACCGGGGCACGAACCCGCGTCCCCTGCATCGGCAGGTGGATTCTTAACCACTGTGCCACCAGGGAGGTCCTTAGCACCATTTATTAAAAAGCTCATCTTTTTCTCACTGATTTCAGTTTTGTGTATGTATTTTAAATTTATGTAAATGCTATTATATCAGATCTCTTTATTTCTTTTCAAAATTAGCACATTGTTTTTTTAAGATCAAGTCATATTGCTCTGTCTACATCAAAATCTGTTGCACGTAACTGCAGAACACTTCACCTACACCACAGTGAACATTGTCAAAAACGTCCCCTTGTGGGCCTGTGAGTTGACCTTAATATGAAGTGTTAGGTACAAATCTAGTTTTAATTTTTACTGTATAAGTGAACCAATTTTCCTAGTTGTATCACTCTTATTATAATCATTCTGTTAAAGATTATTATATGTCTCTCTGTTTATTCAGATTTTCTTTTATGCTTCTCAGTTAAGTTTTATAGTTTTCTTTATATAGGTCTTGCACATTCTTTAGAAAATGAATTCCAAGGTATTTATAATTGCTATTACTATTATGAGTGAACTATTTTTAATTATATTTTCTAAGTGATTATTTTTTATTTCTTATTTTTTTTGCGGTACGCGGGCCTCTCACTCTTGTGGCCTCTCCCGTCGCGGAGCACAGGCTCCGGATGCGCACGCAGGCTCAGCGGCCATGGCTCACGGGCCCAGCCGCTCCGCGGCATGTGGGATCTTCCCGGACCGGGGCACGAACCTGCGTCCCCTGCATCGGCAGGCGGACTCTCAGCCACTGCGCCACCAGGGAAGCCCTCT
>RJWK010025135.1:0-27888 GCA_004363435.1 Platanista minor
TTTATTTATTTATTTATTTATTTTACATCTTTATTGGAGTATGATTGCTTTACAATGGTGTGTTAGTTTCTGCTTTACAACAAAGTGAATCAGTTATACAGGTACATATCTCCCCTCTCAACCACTCTCTCCTTCATACTTGCCAGGCAAAACCCCTGGCCCTGAGTTAGTCCTCCCCTCCCCGCCCCCCCTTCCTACGTGCACGCCCTCATGTTGCTGGACGCAGCTGGAGGAAAACCCGACCACACTGATCTGTCTGTCACAACTTCCTAAGGGTCTCCAGTGCTGGTTCGGTGGCCTGGTTGCATTTGCCTAGCCAGGTTTCTCTTCCACCCTCCGGGATGACTGTTTCTCATCTCAGGCCTTCAACACCTTGTCCCTCTCCGCTAATGATTTCCACTCCCTGCTTCACTGAGAGAATGAAAGTAATTAGAACAGAACTCTGACAAACCCCGTCACCTCCTCTGCCTGCCCTGAGTTGGCGGCGCCGCCCCCCTCTTTTAGGGCGCGTGCCCTCTCTTCCTGCTTTGCACTGCTCCCGTCCCCTCTCACCTCTGAAGACTCTGCTCCCCCGCTTCCTCCCTTCCCTTCCTAGCTGGATGATTTCCACCGGTACACCAACAAACGGTGCATGTTTAGAAACAACCTCCCTCGACCCCAGCGCCCCGCCTCCTTTCTCTGTTCCCTTCCCCCACGTGAAGGGGCTGTCTCCGCTCTCCCTCCTCCCACTCTCCGTGACAGTTTCAGCCAGGCTTTGGTGCTCGCCCTCTGGTACTCTGCAGTCCTTCATCAGGCTCATCAGAGATGGCTACCTTGCCGCATCCCACGCAGGTCTGCCCGTAGCATCACCCAGGTGATCACACCTGCTTCCTGAAGGATGCTTCTCCTGGTCATATTCCTGCCTCACTGCTGCTTCCCCCAGTGCCTGGAGCAGCACCAGGCACACAGTAGGCATCTAGCGTCCTTGTTGCGTGATGGGATCGAAGTGTGAAAGGGTGTGACTTTCCCCTTCTCTCCTCCCTCCCTGCGCCTCAGGTAGCATTAGCAGGTGTATATGGATCACACGACAAGGTTTCTAAAGGTAAGGGGGTGTGTGTGTGTGGGTGTGTACATGCATGGAAACAGGGCTTCTCGGTGAGGGGCGGGGCACTCCAGTGGGGTCGTAGCAGGGCTGGGAGGGGCACTCAGGTAGAGTAAGGAAGTACTTCTTCCTGAGTAAGGAAGAAAAGAGGGGAAAATACTCAGCAACTGGCTGGGCTGGTCAGTTAGAGAAGAAACTGGGAAAGTAGCTGGGAGTGGAACCTTCAGCACCCGGCCCAGGCCTTGGGTCTAAGTTGTTAGTCAAGGGAAGCACACTGAAGGGTTTGTTATAGGAGAGAGTGACACGTCGGGACTTGCCCCAGGGGGAGTCACTTGTGGGGCCTTGGGAGGGGGACAGAAGGCCCAGGAGTGAGGTCTGTGTTCAGCCCATGAACTCTGCCCTGAAGGGTCTACCTTGCCCCCATGTCTAAAGATAGCTTGCACGCATTTGTGGAAAAGGGGGTAATTGATGCTCATTCTTGTTGTCTGTTGGGTGGGAGGCCCTGCAGGTGCCCTGACCCAGCCCATGCTGCCTGTGTAAGCACTGCTAACCGGGACTGCTGCCGCCCCCATCACCTGGCTCCATCAGAAGCCTAGTCAGCACTGTGTCAGTATGTTTTAAAGGCCCGGATCCCTTCTTTTTAGGGAAAAAAAAAAAAAGACTCTAAAGGCTCAGTGTCCAGCCCAGCGCCCAAGCCCTCTTGTCCGAGGAGCCGGCCTCCTCTTCCAGGCTGGTCACCTCAGCCACTGCTGACCTTGGTGCAGGGAGGGGAGTTTATCCAGCTGCTTCTCCAGCTGTGGCCGCAGGAGACGATACATTGTCCTCTCACTTTCTCTGGCTGGGTGGCGCACGTATGCACAGCCTTGCTGGGAGACAGTGCTTCTGCTTAGGTCGTGTTTTGGGGGTGCACTCCCCAACCCGCTCTTCACGTAGCTTGGACTTTTGGGAGAGGGAGAGGTGGTAGAGAGAGCAGGAAGCTTTCTTAGCGGGACTGATGTGTCTGCCCAGTTGGCTTTTGTCTGCGCTCTCAAGCTTCTGTTTCAGGCTGGTGTTTTGATTTCTGCGCGTTGCTTAGCAACCCTCCAGCAGCCTCCAGCCACCAGCCCGCCTGCCAGAGGAAAACCATTGTCTTTCTGGAGAGCTGCTTTAGCTCCCAGCTGATAACTCTGGAAGGAACAGCCACAAGCCAGTCTGAGCTGAGCTCAGAATTAGCACATGAAGAAGTCGTTGACCTTGATCTTGATGATTCTGTCCTCTTGAGACCTTGAAATAGAAGAAGCTGGTGTAATGTCAGGGCACAAGAACGCAGCCACAAATGGTACCTCAGACTTGGGCCGTCTGCGTTGCTAAATTGACCTACTTATTTTTCTGACCTGCGGGCTGGGCTTTGATGGAATTTCCTTAAGGTGTGTTATTGTGGAAAATATGGAAGAAAGAAGCACGCATGGTTGGTTTGAGTATTGATCCAGACTGCTGGCCTGCTGACCAGGAACACGGCCTGCTTGGCCTGGGGTGGAGCAGACTCTCGCTGCAGCCTGTGGCTCCCACAAGACCTGCCCCGGCCCCAGCTCTGTCTGATGACAGAGGTCTGTCCTGAGAACCAGAATACCGGGCCAGCTTTGCTGTGCTTTGGGGCAAGCACTGTTCCCCCTGCAGTGGAGCCCTTTCTCTTCCACTCCCCTTGGCGCTCTGGACCCGGGGGTGGGATGCGTGTCCCCCCAGGCTCCTCTTTGCCACCTCCAGGCCATCCTCCTTCCCTCCACCATAAAAGCAGTCAACTAGGAATATCATGTCCAGCGCCCACCAGGAGGCCTTCCTAGGCCCATCTAAACATCCAAACTGTCAGCGCCCCACTTGGCATCCAGGACAGGAACCAGAGCTCGCTGGCGGGGCTGCGTGGAGCGTTCTTCTCTGGAGTCATCCTCACAGCAGCTATGTAAGGTCACTCACGGGGTGTGGACGCTAGGGAGGTGTGGATGCCAGGGCTGTCTTGCTGAGAAGCCTCACTCCCCGATAGGATCTAGTGTCGGTGGTCAGCTGAGCTTCCAGGTTCCCTCAAAGGACAGCTCCATCCAAGAGTCTCCTGTGGCCTCATCGTTGTTCTGGTCACCTGTGGTTCCTCCTGATCCAGTGCCTGCTACCAGACAGGTCTATTTTTATCATAAGCCATCTCATCTAGTATTGTAGACAGGGTTTATCAGGTTACCAGGGAAACAGGACTTGGAGGTTAATCTAGGGTCAAACTCCCTTGCAGGCTCTGTTGACCCTTTGTCCATGCACACCAAGGAGCCTCGTTGCCCTCTGGCCCTCCTTGAAATCGCCTGGTTCCTTGAAGATTTTACCTTCTCCCCTGTCAGCCCAGACACTCCATCCACCTTCTGTGTCAGACACCCCACTTTTCATCTTCCACCTTCATCTTTCCAGCTCATCCCTCACTTCCCCAATTCCAACCACCTTGACCCCACTGGGACTGCGATCCCGTGAACTTGCCACCTCTTTTAAAATGTTTTTTTGCATATACATGCATTCTTTTTCATATTCTTTTCCATTAGGGTTTATCATAGGATATCGAATATAGTTCCCTGTGCTCTACAGTAAGACCTTGTTGTTTCACCATTCTCTATATAACAGTTTGCACCTGCTAACCCCAAACTCCCAATCCACCATCCATGTTGCTGAAAATGACATTATTTCATTCCTTTTTATGGCTGAGTAGTATTCCATTTGTGTGTGTGTGTGTGTGTGTGTGTACCACATCTTTATCCATTCATCTGTCGATGGACATTTAGGTTGCTTCCATGTCTTGGCTATCGCAGATAGTGCTGCTATGAACATTGGGGTGCATGTATCTTTTCAAATTAGAGTTTTGTCTGGATATATGCCCAGGAGCAGGATCGCTGGATCATATGGTAGCTCTATTTTTAGCCTTTTGAGGAACCTCCACACTGTTTTCCATAGTGGCTGCACCAACTTAACATTCCCACCAACAGTGCAGGAGGTGAACCTGCCACTTCTTCCAGTCGCTTCCTGACCCCCATGCCTCTCCTCCCTTCACACACCACCCCTGCCCTCTCCCTCCCACCCCTGCCCCTCTCTTGCTCGTTACTACTCACCTGGTAAACCACTGGGTGGGTCCTCCTCTCCTCGCCTGTTACCTGCCTCTGTGTGGCTGGAAGTTTCTGGAGACAGCCCACCGCCACACCACCGGGTCTCATTGCCCCTTCAGGGTCCCCAGGCCCTTCAGTGATGCTCCTGTATCCCCTTCACCCTCCCGTGTCCCCAGACAGCTCCTGTACACCTCCCCCTACCACTCTGCCTCACCCACCCACCATATCTGTCCCTGTGTCCTCCTCTCCTGTTGCGTGGATGGACTCTGTGTTAAGGCAGCCCCCATTCACACGTCAGGTCCATGACCCAGTCCAGGGCACTGCTGGCGGGTCCCCTCTCTCTCCTCCTCCAGCAGTTGTTACCTCCCTTGGATCAGTTCTACCAGCGTGCAAACCTTAGGGAAATCTTTAGACCCCACTTCCCGCTCTACAGCCTCCCATTTCTACACACACACACACACACACACACACACACACACACACACGAGTTCCTCAAGGAATTGTCTCTACTCACGGTCTCTGTTTTTTCTCTTCCTCTCCATTCAGGTTTTTGTCCCTCAACTTTCCAGAAACTGCTCTTTCCTGGCTCACCTGTGTGTACCTAGAGTGATGAATGCTCAGTCCTGGTGGGGCGGGACTCAGGGCAGCATCCAACCTCACGGACCCTTCGTGCCTCCTGTTAGCACTCTCCTCCGGGCTCCTGACACCACACACTGCTGGCTTTTCTTATATCTTTTTGGCTTCTCATATTTCTTTTTTTTTAATACAACTGATTTTTTAAAAATTTATTTATTTAATTAATTTATTTTTGGCTGCGTTGGGTCTTCGTTGCTGCGTGCTGGTTGCAGCGAGCAGGGGCTACTCTTCATCGTGGTATGTGCGCTTCTCATTGCGGTGGCTTCTCTTGTTGCGGAGCACGGGCTGTAGGCGTGTGGGCTTCGGTAGTTGTGGCACGCAGGCTTCAGTACTTGTGACACGCAGGCTCAGTAGTTGGGGCGTATGGGCCCAGCTGCTCCACGGCATGTGGGATCTTCCCGGACCAGGGCTCGAACCCATGTCCCCTGCATTGGCAGGCGGATTCTTAACCATGTGTCACCAGGGAGGCCCCTTTTTGGCTTCTCCTCCGTCTCCCCAGCCTTTAAACATGCTGTCCCCTCCACGCATTCCCCAGACCATCTCCCCCACTCTCATGATTTTAAGTACCTTCTGTTTGTTGGGGGCATCCAGTTTCTTCAGCTGATGTCTCTGTGTAACTCCAGATGGCATAACTCCATCCTCGAAATCTGGGGCCTGTCTGAACTGAGCTCCCAGTGCCTTTCCGAAACCTGGCCCGTCTGTCTTCACAGACACCGGGGGTCATGGCCACGCCATCCTGTCAGTTGTTCGGGAGCAAGACTTGGCATCATCCTTGAACAACCCTGTCTTTCTCTCATGTCCCACATCTGGTCTGTCCACAGATCCTTCTGGTTCTGCCTTCAAAATATCTGCAGATATTTGATGATGTTAAGGAATTATGGTTACATTTTTTTTTTTTTTTTTTTTTTAGATTTGATCATGGTATTGTGCTCCCTTTTTAAAAAGAACCCTTTTCTTTTAGAAATTCATACAGAAATATTTATAGATAAAATGACGTGAAGTCTGGGATTTACTTGGAATAATCTCAGGCAGTGGTTCTCACCCAGAGGACTTGTGAAAACACAGATTTCTGGGTCTTAAGGCCAGAGTTTCTGATTCAGTAGGGCTGGGATGGGGTCCCATAGTTTTTATTCCTGACACTGATTGATGCTTACTGTCTGAGGCCCACATTAGGAGACTGATCTGAGGCGTAGGAGACTGGGTGATGGGTATGAATGAAGTAAGGTTGGGCGTGAATTGATAGCAGTCGGAGCTGTTGGATACGTAGGGTTTATTACACTAGTCTGCTTTTCTTTGGAAGTTTCAATAATAAAAAAGTGTGTGTGTGTGTGTGTGTGTGTATGCGCGTGCACGTGCGCGTGTTACCAGAATTTGACCGTTTCCCAGCACCTCTAGTCCTACCACCCTGGTCCAAGCATCCTCTCTTGCCTCGATCATTTTAGGGCCTCCTAACTGGTCTCCTTGCCTTTCCTTTGCCCCTCTAGGATCTGTTTTCAACAGGACAGCCAGAGTGATCCTTAAAACCCTGCAATGCTTCCCTCTCAGAGTGAAACCCCAAGTCTCTTTATCACCTAGAAAGCACTTTGCAATGTGTCCCTGACTCTGTTTCCTCTATCAGACACGCTGACCTCACTAACCCTTGCATATGCCAAGAATGCTTCTGCCTCAGGACCTTTGCATGTGCTCTTCTGGACCCATAGTGCTCCCCGACCATCCACTCAGCCATCTCTCTCTTTTCCTTCATCTACTTTCAAAGGTCGCCCTTGCAGTGAGGCCTTGTCAGACCCCCCCCCCGTAAAAGTTCACACTCCCCCTACTTCCTACCTCTCTTCCCTGCTCACTTCTTCTCCTTAGCTCACATCACTGTCTGTATTGTGCTACTGATCTGATCTGTCCCCCTTGACAGGAAGCTTGTGTGGTTCCTGGCACCGAGTAGGTGCTGCCGCTCCACCACCTTTGTGGCAGCCTCCTCAGTGCCACGGCTCCCGGCTCCCAGCCCCACCGGGTTGGCCTCCACTGTCATCACTCATCCGTTCATGACATATGTCCCTTCTCTGCCACTGCCCAGTGTCTGCCTCGGCTGACTCTGGTGTAGGTGGGTGTGGGTCTGTTTGGATACCTGCTGGGTCCCTGTGCCTGGGACAGTGCCAGCCGCATTTGGCTCTTAGATACATGCCCACTGAATGAACGGCTGACTCCCTGGGCAAGAGGTGGACAGGGACGAGGGTGGGAGTGTAAACGAGAGGACTTTCTGGAAAGTCATGGCCAATGTGGGGGGGAGGGGGGATGTGGGCAGGGGAAGCAAGAACATTCTCTCATGGAAAAACCTACCGGAAATGAAAAAAAATGTGGAAGACAGGCATAGTCTATTTTTGAGACATTAAGTAAGGAAGGACCGAAGTTGCCAATGGGCAGATCAAATACGGTCTGCAGAGGTGTGCAGCCCACACAATGCTTAAAATAAATCTGGACTGGTTGCCAACACTGAAAAATCAGAAGTACCCTATTTCTCTTGAAAAACTGGAGGCTTGCTGGCACTGGGCTGGCCTGTCTTCCTGGGGTAAAAGGGTGGGAATGGACCGTGTGCCCCCATCAGAAGGGGCGTGTGTCCTCTGGTCGCCCATGGCCCCTCCAGCAGCTTCATTCATTCATTACCTGCCTGAGGCTTGTACGTATTTGATTTGTGAGCTCCCTTTTGAAGAGCAAAATGGATTTCTTCTTCCTTCGACACTAAGTGAGGAAACAGTGATTTGGGGCAGGCGGCATGTTGGGCAGTTTCGGAACAGGCTGCCCGGGAGGCCAGGCCTCCGGGAGTGCTGGAGGTGGGGCTGTGAGGGCCGCGAGGGGGCCTGCGTCACAGGGATGGGACGCATCCTGCTTCCACATTGCAGGGGTCAGAAGGGGCCTCGGAGAGGAGGGCGTGGAGAAAAGGAGAGATGGTTTGCCGGGAGTCTGGGCTTTAAGAGGGTACCCTGGAATGTGACCTTATTTGGAAATAGGGTCATTGCAGGTGTAATTAGTTAGGTTGAATTGAGGTCATCCTGGAGGGGGGCCCCAAATCCAGTGTGATGGGTGTCCTTACAAGAGGAGAGAGACACAGAGCCACACAGGGAGAAGACAGCCACATGACGATGCAGACGGGTTGGAGTGACGCAGCTGCAAGCCGAGGAAGGCCAAGATCGATGGCCATCGCCACAAGCCAGGACAAGGCGGGAGGACCCTCCCCTGGGGCCTTCAGAGGAAGTGTGGCCCGCCGACACCTTGCTTCCAGACTTCCAGGCTCCAGAACCGAGAGCTGAGAAAGTTTCGATGTTTTAGGCCACCTGGTTTGTTTACCGTCAGTCTGTTTGTGGTGGAGCAAAAGCATCTTCTCCCAGGACTGTCACGTGCACTAAGGTCGTGACCTGCTGTGAGTTAACCACGTGTGAACGTCGGGGATAATGGCGTTGATTATATATTCAGGAGTCAATCATTTACAGGATTTGAACGGGACAAAGTGGCCTGGTGGCGTTGGGCTTGTTTGTTTCTAAAATAGGATGAAAAGTCTTTTTTGTTTGTGTTTGTTTAATTTTCCCAGCACGGGGCCGGGGGACATGGTGTGTGGGCTTGTCCTCTGTGATCCAGCAGGGCAAGGGGTCAGTCTGTTTCCACGGCTTCTCCTGAAGCCCTGTTCCCACCTCTGAAATGTGGATTTGACCACATTACTTTGGCTGCCAGTTTCCCGGGGTTTTGTTTATTTGGTCGGGACTATTTGCAGAGGTGCATGAATGCACAAAGACCGCCTTGTTTTAGGGTCAGCAAAGTGAGACCCAGATGATACTCTGGCTTCAGGGTTCTGTTCAAAGGCTTTGTAAAGCTCTGAGGGTTAAAATATGACTTTTTCATGTCAGAATTATTCTCTTGCGTTGAGCAACTTGTCCACCGAGGTGAGGACCAGGAGCTACCTGTTGACCTCTCCCTGGTTAGACTGGGAGACACCATGTGTGGCCCTGAACAGGGCCTGCAGGGGGCAGTTCGCTTCCACCTGAGGGGTCGGGATTTCACAGGCTTTACCTGTCCTAGAGCTTCACCTGTCCTAGGGCAGGGAGCAGGCCACTTCCAGGAGGGCTCCAGGGCACAGGGCACAGGGCACAGGGCCCGTCCCTTAATGGCGGGTTTGTCACCACGCTGGGCAGAGAGCAGACTTGGGGATGGAGAGGGTGCCACATTCCTCATTATCATCGGTGTGGGAGCTAAAGACCTGTGGGCTCCAGGAACTGGGTTGTATCCATCTGGGGCCCCTCGGATGTCTACATCCTAATCCCCAGTTCCTGTGAATGTTACCACACGTGGCAGAAGGGGCTTTGCAGATGTGATTAAGTTAAGGGCCTTGAGATGGGAGATTGTTTGGGGTTACCTGGGGGCCCAGTGTACTCACAACGGTTCTTAACAGATGGAAGAGGGAGGCAGGAGAAGGAGAGAGAATGAGGTATGAAGATGGAAGCAGAGATCAGAGTGATGCGATTGCTGGCTTCGGAGAGTGAGGAAGCAGCCAGGAGCTAAGGAATGCAGGTGAATCTAGAAGCTGGAAAAGGCAGGGAAATGGCTTCTTTTCTAGGGCCTTCAGAAGCAACCCCATCCTTTTGACATCTTGATTTTAACCCGGTGAAACCCATTTCAGAGACTTCAGACAAGCAGAATTATAAGATCACAAATCTGTGTTGTCTTGGGCCACTGGGTATGTGGTCAGCCATTTGTACTGCAGCAGTGGAGACTAATACATCATTCCACCGCCTCCCAGCTGTCCCACACCCTCTGGGGCAAGTCGGTGGAGTCAGCAGGGCCACGGTAATTACCTTCAGGTTACTCTTCTCCCTGACCACCCCCCACCACCACCACCAAACAAAAAAACCTAATCAATTAGAAGAATTCACATGACTGTTGGAGGAAAATATTATTTATGGAACTGGTTCTTAACCATATAAAACTCCTTGGAGATTCTGATGAAAATTATGGATCTTAGCCTCATAAAAATATACATCAAAAATTTTGCGTACCGGGCTTCCCTGGTGGCTCAGCGGTTGAGAGTCCGCCTGCCGAGGCAGGGGACGCGGGTTCGTGCCCCGGTCCGGGAAGATCCCACATGCCGCGGAGTGGCTGGGCCCGTGAGCCATGGCCGCCGAGCCTGCGCGTCCGGAGCCTGTGCTCCGCAACGGGTGGGGCCACAGCGGTGAGAGGCCCGCGTACCGCAAAAAAAAAAAAAAAAAATTTTTGCGTACAATTTTAGAGATCGTACAGGTTCCCCCAAAAGCTATCCGTGAAGCTCCGGTATCTTCCCAGGCCTTCCTCTGTCTCCCCAGATGGAAAGCCCTTGTATTATTGGATTGGCCAAAAAGTCCCCTCGGGTTTTTCCATAAGATGTTATGGAAAAACGCGAGCGGACTTTTTGGCCAACTCAATAGATGAATTCAGTTGAGGCTGAGTAACTGCTTCCCTAGTAAGTCTCCCTAATGGTATTTGCCAGGTCCTTATTTGAGGATTCATCCGTGTTTATGTTTTGTTCTGTGCGTTTAGAAACATTCTTCTGAGAAAGGGGTACAAAGGCCTGGCCCCTGTAACAGCCAGCGGTATCTCCAATGGCGTCTGTGGCATCATCATCAAGGTCAAGGGCTCCCTGCTTCTAACAGTCTTTCTCTCTGTCAGTTTTTCTTCCTTTGCTTTTGTACCAGGCTGGGTCTCGCCCTGGGCGTTTCCAGCAACTGCTGAAGACCCGGGGCCTCTGCTCATCAGCCTGCCTTGGGATTCACTGGCCCCAGGCCTCCTGCTCAGCCCCCATGTGTTAGCTGGTCCCTGGGGGCAGGTGGGCACTTGAACGATGCAGCCTCCAGTGGACGATAGTTAAGAAGGATGGTCCTCCCCATCAGGGAGAGGTGACTCACTGCTGTTTCCGAGCATGTGGACTGCAGTGCAGAGGGATGGGGCCGGCCTGTAGCAACTGCCCCTGGCTCGAACCCTCACACCTCTGCCAGCCGGACACTCCCCTCTGCCTCTCCAGCCTGCAGGCAGCTGTCGGAGCTTTCAGAGAGCAAGCTTTTGGTGGGAAGGCCTGAGTTACTGCAGCTCAGTGATTTGCCGATCCGCAAACCTCCACAAGTGTTACTTGGGGCCGAGCTATTGTCTCTGCGTTTTCTTTTCCGAGTGGGTGGGAGCTGCATTGGAAGCTGCAGTGAATGAACTCCAACAGGAGGCTCGGCTGATGCTTTCTGTGCTGTTTCTTCCCCAGCTCCAGAAGAGAAGGAGGTCATTAAAGGCCAGTATGGAAAGCTTACTGATGCTTACGGCTGCCTGGGGGAGCTCAGGTTGAAGTCCGGTGAGTACCCACTCCGAGGGGCAGCAGCTGTCAGACCCCCGTGGCTAGATAGATTTCTGGTGCCGGGCAGAGCCTCTCTTATGTTAGTGTGGAAAGACTGTGGGATTTAGGCGTTTTATTTTAACTGTTATCCTCTTTTAAAATGTTTCTTTCGCTGAGCCAGCTCCTCTGGGCTGGGGAGGAGGTCCTGGGGAGCACAGCCTGGTCCTCACCTGCCAGTGCTGCTTCCTGCCCTGGATGCAGAGGAAGCTCACCTTCATCGTGTGCCCACCAGGATCTAAGGTTTTCCAGCCTGGTCTGGAGGTGGAGGGGTCAACCCAGGGGCTTGTTTGTTGTTTACAAGAGATCTGTGTTCCAGATGGGGTGGAGGTCAGAGGCCCGTAGCCCCTGGACTTGCTGGGTGTGTCTTGAGGGAGAGGAACTGGGACGGGACGTTGTTGGCAAGGAGAGAAAAGCCACCAGCACCTGACTGTCAGGCACCAAGGGCGGGTGTGAGCGATAGCAAGGGAAAGAGCTCCGGAACTGGGCTGCGTAGTGTGACTAGAAGGGACAGAGAATTACAGGAGCAAGTGGGCATCCTGCACGGTGTGACACTCGAGGGGCTGAGCCGTAGGCTGGGGTGGGGTGTCACCGCCTCTGTGTGGGACCACTGGCTCACCTCTGCGCTCCTGGACCTCTTGGGAGCCCCTGGTGCACTTCTGTGGCTGCAGCCCCCGTGTCCTTCCTCCCCTCTCAGCTGCCTAATTTACAGCTGAGTGTCTCCAAGGACTTATGGGGCCAAGACCAGAGCAGCCCGTGAGTTTACCGAACGCAGGCTCTTCCCGAGCTGCGCGTGCGCATCTCCACATCCATGGAGCAGCTGTTTTCCTGGATTGAGGAT
This sequence comes from Platanista minor, assembly GCA_004363435.1. NCBI lineage: Eukaryota > Metazoa > Chordata > Mammalia > Artiodactyla > Platanistidae > Platanista > Platanista minor. The sequence goes on from RJWK010025135.1 coordinate 12,054, forward strand.
TTTGAAAGCTGACAGAACAGAGCCCTGTTGTTTGCCATTACTTTTCTGGTCTTTTCTTTAGTGGGATTTTTTTTTCTGAACTATGACGGTGACATTGATCATCTCTCAACAGTGTTTAGGAAAAGTATTCAGTACCCACATGACAAAATGCATTTATTAAATGTCTATTTTGTGCCAATGGCTAAATATACATTAGATTCTTTAATCCTAAAAACAAGTCAGTGTGATACGGTATCTTTATTCTCGTTTTCAGAAAAGGAAACAGACTCAGAGGGTAAAAGAAACTTGCCTAAGAAGCTTAGGTAGGATTCAATCCTGGATCTAGCTGCCTCCAGACCCTTGCTTTTTTTCGTGAAGATGTGCTGCCTGCCAAGGGTTTCTATTGGTTTTTTCCCCTGCAGCAGTTTTTTTCCTGAGGTTATGAAAAATTCCTGTGGCCTTTCCTCAGTCATGAGGATATGAGGATGACAGCTAACCTTACATACATGGTGCTTACTCTGTGCTAGCACTGTTTTAAGTGTTTTAATTTATTAACTCGGCTCTCCCAACAACCTATGAGGTAGGGACTGTTACTGGCAGAGAGCTTAAGAGTTGTATTTCATCTCTTCTGTGACACATTTTTTGTATTACAACACCTGGACATTTAAGATATGTTACAGTTGTTGGCATCTTAGTTATACTTGGCAACATTCTTCTTGTACGTAAATTAATGGTCCATTTCTCATATGTCACTAGCCCAAAGTCGGGCAGTCCTCAAGTGGCGACTGGGTTTTAAACTCTTGCTTTCTGGCTGCAGGGGCTTCCTTCAACCACCAGGCTGTTCTCTCCTGGAAGGAACAGAAAGGCTGAGATTTCAAGGCCAGGAAAGCAGTACCTTCCCCACATCCCAGGGCAAAGCTTTTCTTCCTGGGCTATGATTTGAGATCAGGTCCAGGGAACTGGTCCTAACTGGGAAGGGTGGCAGCCCCCAGAGACATTGTCAGAGTGAGCTAGGGTGTCTGCGGGTGCCCAGCTGCAGCAGGCTTATGCCGGGGCAGGGAGTGGAGAGAGGTGACCAACTCCTAAAGCTGCCCAGGACAAGGCCCTCCTCCCCACCTGCAGCCCTCCACCCTCCCCTGAGGGGTGAGTGAGCACAGCCTCTGGTCCCCAGCCCCCATTTCTGGTGTCCTCTGAATACACTCAGCCCTGTCCACCAGTGTCACCCTGCAGGGTGGGCTGTGAAGGCTCCCTGAGCATGGTGAGAATGCGTTTGACTTTTGGAATGTCAGGATTATTTGGCCTTTCTCAACACATTTCTGAAAGTGCCCAGGGTATCTGAAGGATGGAAGGATTGGGCCTTGTCATTGAGTTTTTCAAATTCCCTTTGGCTGGCTACACTGAGGAGTGTTTGGCTTTAACTTGAATTTCTTTTCCCACTGCAAGTCCCCACCCCAGGACTATGGTCTGTTTTGTTTTCCCCACCTGTGGAGGGTGTCAGCAGCACAGAGTGAAATTCCAACTTTCATTTGCTACCCCAGACAACCAGCCCGGGTGGGAGTCGGCCGCCCCTTTTGATTTTCTTAGGCTGAAGGCCTCTGTACAAAGAGAGAGACTTCCCCTCAGGCTCTTAACTTGGGGCAGTTGTTCAGTTTCAATCTACCTCAGTGAAAATAGCCTTTTATGTTAGAAATTAAGAAACATATAAAGGTTCGTAGATTTTCGCGGAGAGCCAAAGTCCCTCCTTCCTCTCTGAAAAGGCAGCAGGAAGCGGGTGGAGCCCCCACAATAAGCCCCAGAGCTGGGCTTCCTGATACATACACAGTACAAAGCATAGAAAGTAAGAGTATAGTTATGGAAAGAATTTATCGCAATGATTATAGGGATTTAACTCCCTTTTCACCTAAGCTCTCAAGGCCTCCCTATTTCATAGCCCCAGGGGTTGAAGAAATTGAGGTCTCTAATGAATTGCGGCTCCTGGCGTTGTGCAGTGCACAGCCTGTGAAACTGTACATGCCAGTCCTATAAACCTTCCGCCAGACAGCCCTCCTCAAATCTAGTTTCTGCTTCTCAACAAACTGACCTGAGTTAATTTAATCTCTAATTTCCTCTAAAAGCAGGAAAACTGCCTCAGGTCTATATTACATAGTTCTGAAGGGGCTTACATGAGAGAATGAACATGGACTGGACTTGGGTACTGAGTGTTGGGGGAGGCTGTCCTGCAGGGGGTGGGTCTTTCTGGGAGAACTAGGTATGTGGCCCAGGCTGAGTGCCTTCAGGTCAGTGACTCCTGGTGGTAGTTAGTCTGCACAGGCCAGCCGAGGGCTGACTTCTCTGGGCAGTCACCGCAGAATGGAACGTCTCTGGAGAGGGAATTTTGAGTCTCTCTGAGCCTTTGAGATTCGGGGAAGGTAGTGTCCTCCAGCAAGTCTTGAAAGGGGATGACCATCAGTTGTAATAATGTATTTTAATACTTATACCCAGTGGTGTGCTCTCCACTGTTTGACTTCCAGCTCTCTGGGGGGAAATCCCTGACAGGTCGCGTTTGCCAATTTCTGTGGTGTAAATGCACCCACCGTGGCTGACTTCAGGCCAGTGTGGAATTGGGATGTGATGTGCTCAGCTGGCTCCCGGGAGCTGGTGAAAGCTGCCAGCGCTCCGCTGCCTTCTCTGCTCTCATCTTCTTGGCAGGGAAGGATAAAGAGGTACTCGGAATTCTGAGCTCGTTGGTAAGGGGCAGGGGCGGGAGCTCCGGGCTCCAATGGCCACAGCTCATCACTTCTCAGCTGGGGAAGCCTAGGCTCCCTAAGTCCCATGTTCACAGATCTGAGAGTATCCTCTACTAGCAGACGAGTAGGTAAGACAGTTTGTAGGCACCCAGGGTTGAGATCAGTACACACCTGGCCAGGGAGAGAACTCCGAGGCCGAGCAAACACAGAGAAAACCCAGCACAGAAAATGCCCAGCATTGTCCCTGAATGAACCATTGTGTCTGCCCCTGACTCATCGTGACTCCAGCGCCTGTCCTTCCCAGCCAGATGATGGACGACAGGGGGCCACAGATGAGACTCGGACCCTGGCCCTGCAGGGGTTGGGGTTTCTCCTGGGCAGCTCTGACTTGGAGCTGGGTTTTGAGGGAGAGGATTTCTACATTGATATTGAGGTTTTGGAGGCTTTTTAAAATTGTGGTAAAATATACATAAGATAAAATTTACCATTTTAAGCAGTTTTAAGCGTACAGGTCAGTGGCATGAAGGACATTCACATTTTTGTGCAACCATCACCACCATCCGTCTCTTGAACGTTTTTCATCTTCCCCAGCTGAAGCCTTGTTCCTGTGAACAAGTATATACATCGAGTTGGTTGCATTCCGTTGCCCCACGCTGCACACTCAGGCTGCCTCTGTGTGCGGGTGTGACCTCTTCTGTTGGTGGCGTGTCTTTTTGGCCTGTGACCCATTTCTTGCCCTCACCCCCTCCTCACCTGGCTCTGGCCGGCAACCTCTCATCCAGGCATGGTCTTGCTTGGGCCAGAGCGCTGGAACCAGAGTGTTGGAGCTGGAAGGGACGGGGAGCCCATCTGGTGCCCAGAGAGGGCCTGGGACTTGTCTGACGCCCCAGAGGCCATTGGAGGCGTGCAGAGCCCAGAGCCCCGTCTTCTGAGGCCAAGGCAAGCTTGGCTTTTGTCTTGGCCTTGCTGCAAGGCCCTAACTGGTTTCAAGCCCCTGGATTCAGCCTTGACTAATGACTTCTGAGACATCCCCACCCCTGTCCCAGGCCCAGTTTACTTCTGGGCTGTGAGAAAATTGATCCTGGGTTACTGGAAACACAGCTTGGATCCCGTGCTCAAGGTGACAGCAGAGGGGATTTCTCACATGCCAGGGTTGGGGGGGGTGGGTGGCGCGTACCACCGGCCTCAGTTTTACCCCTAGAGACGCCTTCTGTGTGGGATCACAGGCTAACACAATCCTCACGGTACCACCCCCAACCCCTGTCTCCTGCAGTGCATGAGAGCACAGGGGCTGTTACACAGATGGGTAGGTGGGGTGATGCCAGGGCTGGAGTGACCCCTGCCAGGCTGAGCAGGCCAGGCAGGTCCCCCTCCTGGAGGGACGGAGGCCTAGGGCTGTTCTTCTGGGGGTCACAGAGACTGTCCACAGTGCAGGACATGGTTAGATCTGAGGAGAACAGTTTCCAAGTCTTCCACTCCTTCCAGTAATCCATTTGCCTAAAAATGTCCTGTGATGAGGGGCTGGTTTCTCACCCTCTCTGTTCCATCCACAACCACCCGTCTGCCCTCTTACCTTTCCCCTGCCCGGAATCTCACCGTGGTGAGCTGCTTCAGAAGTAAATGCCTCGGGCTTTCCTGGTGGCGCAGTGGTTGAGAGTCCGCCTGCTGATGCAGGGGACGCGGGTTCGTGCCCCAGTCCGGGAAGATCCCACATGCCGCGGATCGGCTGGGCCCCGTGAGCCATGGCCGCTGAGCCTGTGCGTCCGGAGCCTGTGCTTTAGCAATGGGAGAGGCCACAACAGTGAGAGGCCCGCGTATGCAAAAAAAAGTAAATGCCTCTAGGATGCCAAACAAAGGGACAGTTCAGAATACTGTCAGCAGTTGAGGAAGTCAGTCACCTCAATGACTAGGTAACAAATCTGTTGACAAGCCAGATGATAATTGTTTGCTTTCCACAAAATGGAAGAAGTAATTGGGGCATCAGCTGACAGCATTAACAGTAATTTTGTTGATAGATTATTGTGATTTCCTTTTTTTTAACGTGTAGCTCAGAAGGATTTTGAAGGGTTGAGTGACATTTCTATAATGAAGCCCTTTCTGTTCCCATACATTTATTAATGTAAATGAGCTCTCTTAGTGTTTACTGCTATAAAAATGGAAAATAGAACTAAAATGGATACAGAATCTATTGATAGTTTCATTCCCTCAATAAATAATATTTATCCATGAACTGGAAGTCCCATCCATCCCATTAAGAGAAGCCTTTCCAACAAATATTTACTTTTTCTATTAAACAGTTATTTAACAAAAATGTTTCATTTACATCGTTTGACCAATCGTGTACTAAAAATCATTGCAGGGATAGCTCAAGCCAGAAGAAACACTTTTTAGAGACTTGGAGCTTCAGAATCAAATTGCTGTACAATATGATCAGGTGAAACACAAAATGTGACATTAGGATGAAGTTCTGTGGGGAAAGTGGACTGGAAATAGAAAAAATCCCGTCTGTTAAGGAAGATCTTGTTCATGGATTCCTTTAAACAATAGATGATGATGAGTGTGAATCACCGTCTAGATTCCACTGGATGCTGGTAAAGAGGCCCACAGCGGTTTTACTTTTACATGTCGATATTTAGCACGTGCTGGAAAATATATCACTCACAACCATTTAAACTAATAATGAACACTTCTGGTGTCAGTTTGAAAATGAGCGAGAGGTGCATTGGTCAACCACAATTCTTAGAGAGACAACAGCCGAAGTTGTTGAAGACCGCTGGACCTTATGGCTAGGTGGAGCCTGGGCCAAGGTGAGACCCACGTTTGCATCTTGGTCCAGCACAGAGCAGCTGTGCACTGGGCGGGTGATTCAGCTCCCCGGGGACAGTCTCTTGTGTAAAATAGCAGTGCTGTTAGTCAGGTTGGCCATACTTCTGCAAGGACATGGTTAAGAGCACCGGCTCTGGAACCAGACTTGGCTTGAGTAACTTGCCCGGGTTGGGATAGCCAGAAAGTGGATTCGAATCCCACCTCCCCGCTGTGCCACCTTGGGCAGGCTACTCACCCTCCCTGTGCCTCTGTCTCCCTTCCTTTGAATGGGGCTCAAAATGGTACCTCCCTAATGGGGGTGCTGGGAGGAAGCTTGTGGAATGGTGCCTGGCACACGGTAAGCATCGCCCTGAGGATTAACTGTCACTAAAGCATCTGCTTCCAACGTGCTCCCACATGGTGGCACTTCTTATTCTTCACCCTCTCCTGAGCCCCTCATCCCAGGACTCGGGAGCCCGATGCCTCGGTGGTGGCGGCCCCTTCCCTTTGCTCTCATATATTTCAAGAGCCTTTTCATGCCTGCAGCTGCACGCCCGCCCCACGCCTCCCCTGGGCCACTGCCCTGCGCAGGAAGTGCGTGCTGTCTTCGGAGCACCCTGGAACTCTTGCCAGGGACTCGGTCCCCCGATGCAGAGGCTGTGGAGGAAGTGGTGCCAGAAACCCACTTCACGACTAGGATGGAGAGATGTAAAGTAGAATTTTCCATGCCTCCCCTGGAACCCACCCCCTCCAGAGTCTAATCTTGGGCTCGCAGCCTAGACCACCGGGCTGTCCTCTGGCCACTGCAAGGGGACAGTTCTCAAACTCCGCTTCACCCAGTGCTGAGCCCATCGGAAGAGGCAGATGGGATGCATGGGCACTGGTTCTAGCATAGGCTGGAGTAGTATTTGTATTTGTGAGGCTGAAATTTGCGGATGTCAACCCCACATAAACCCCACCTGTCTTCCAGAAACGACGCCTGTTCTACTTAAGAAACTCAGCCCCCTGACACCTGTCACTGTCCACAGCATAACTGCCTTATTCTTGTTTCAAAATGATTTCCTGATCATGTGACTGGAGACGTGGGATACGAGCCAGTATGGTTGCCTATTGTATGTGACCCCCAACCCCCCGGTAGGCCTGGTATGAGTGGTGACCTATTTATCAAATGAAGGGCTCTTTAATAAAAACCAGATGTTACCCGACCCCCAGCAGGACTCTTTTTCCCATTCAGTGTGAGGAAGGAGTCTAGCATGAGTGAGCAGTGGAATTGGCAGTCTTAGGGGTCTTAGCAAAGTGTCGAGAGATCTAAGAACGCTGACCACCATCTCTCCAGGTAATGACCACTGAACATTTAGAGTAGATCTTGGTGGGATCGGGTCCTTTAAACCTCAGTAGGATGGGAGGAGCATGCTCTGGACCAGAATCACACCAGCCCCTAAAGGCTAGTTACCTAAGATATCTCCTGGGCCTTCTCCTGAAAAAGAGGACTATGGGGCAGTGTCCACACTGTCCCCAGAGTAAATCATTGCCTTGGAACAGAAAACAGCCACGGGTGGTGTGGTGGCATCCCCGGAGAGGGGTGTGCCCTCCTCCTGGCAGTGGGGTCCGCACTGGTTGGGGTAACCTTTCACGGGGGGAGGGGAGGCTCGAACTGCTGTCTCATTGGCCTATTTAGGAAGTGTTCATCAAACACGCAATGCCAGGATGCTGGGATATGACAATCAAACAGAGACCTGCCCCTAAGGAACCCCCAGTCTGCTGGGGGACACATGCAGGGAAGGAGGATCTTAGCTTTGTTTGTGACGAGGGCTACCACTTAGCCCTTAGAAGGGACACCTAGCAGTGTCTTGGGAGAGCAGGGAAGCCTCCCTAGAGGAGGTGCTGCCGACCTGACCCCAGAAGGGTGGAGAAGAGTTCTCCTGGGAAGGGGGCTGGGTAGAGGCGTTGGGAAGGCTCTTGCTGGTCTAGAGGCTGAGGGTGGGAAGGTGACTGGGGAGGGAGTTGAGGAAGGCCTTGCTGGCAGAGGCCCAGGGGTGCAAGGCCGCATTTGAGGAACTGCAGAGATGGCCTGTAAAAGCTGCTGAACCCTGGGCGCTGTGTGTGGGAAGGGGCAGGAGGTGGGCCGGAGTGGCTCGGAGGTCCCAGATGTTCCCACTTCAGCCTTGTGGGCAAGTGGGAGCCTGGAAGGATTTCAGCAAAGGAGGGAGGTCTGCAATCAAGTGGGTTTGGGAGGCTGCTCCAGCGATGGAGCTTGGAGGACTGACTCCGGCTGGGGCCCTAAGGATTCGTGGGGAGGGTGGATTTGAGAGGCTTGAGGTGTGGGGCTGGGAAGGCCCCAGACAGGCATATCCTTAGACTCTGGAGGGCAGCAGGACCACCTGGGCTTGGTAAGCGCAGCCTGCTGGCCTGGCCCCAGAGGCCTGGGTGGTGCCGAGAATTCACATTTCTAACAGGCTGCAGGTGACACTGCCACTGCTGGACAGGGGCCGGGCTCTGGAACCATGGCTCCAGGCTTCGGGCTCAGGTGACAGGGCGGACCCCTGAGCCATGGAGTTTAGGAAGGCGACGTCTGGGGGATGCGAAGGCGAGAACAGGAAGTTGCGTGGTTGCAGCTGAAAGCCCGGCTGCCCGTCACCCGCCGCCCGTGATCCTCAGCCCCCGTGTCTCACTCCCTTCCAGGTGGCACCTCCCTGAGCTTCCTGGTTTTGGTCACGGGCTGCACATCTGTGGGCAGAGTTCCAGAGGCTGAAATCTACAAAATCACCGCCACCAACTTTTACCCACTTCAGGAAGAGGCCAAGGAGGAGGACCGCCTCGCAGCCTTGAGGAAGATCCTCAGCTCAGGCGTCTTCTACTTCTCGTGGCCCAGTGATGGGTCCTGCTTCGACCTCACTGTCCGGGCACAGAAGCAGTGCGATGACAGCTCCGAGTGGGGCAACTCCTTCTTCTGGTGAGGCCCTGGGGCCCGGCATCTGCTGCCCCCAGCTTACGTGGAGGGCGGGCTCTGACGGGCACCTGCATCCTTGATCTCCACTTTGCGTCATCCCCGGGCCCGTGGGTCACCTATGAGAGCTGTGATCTGTGCCCACTCACTCTCTGCACAATGAGAGAAAAACGAGCCCCACTCCCCACCAGGGGTCAGGGAGGGTGTTCAACGTGGCTTAATGCAGACTTAGGAAGGAGAATCTGCTCCATAAGTAAAGAGCATAAGTGCCAGCGTCTGCCGGTTTCTCCTAAGTGCCTGGGCCTGTGCTCAGTGCTTCCCCGGTCCCCTTTGTTCTCCTGGTTATCCTCCAGCCTACAGACATTTACCACCAACATTTATAAAGCACTGTTCTTAGGTCTCTGGGGGTCATAACTCACATAATCTGCATAGTAACCAATGAGGTAGGGTCTGTTATCCCCATTTTACAGGTAAGAAGACTGAGGCTTGAGTAACGGAGGGAATTTGAACCCAGGCATCTGGCTCCAGAGCCCATGCTGTTAATCATGAAACCAAACCAGTTGTATCAATGGCAAAACTCAGTCATCCTGCCAAGGTGGTGTGCAGTAATGTGATAAGACAGACCTGAAGCCCAGGCAAAAGTGGTTGGGTTTCTGTATGTTTAGGGTCATCTGGGCGCTCCTTCAGGGACTAGCTAGGTGTGGATGACCCTATAAATATGTAAATTATCTCCCTTTCTGGGCTCCGGGGGTCATGACCCTCACCAGTCCTGTGAAAGAGCCAGTGGGGGTACAGTGATTCACATGCAATGGAGCTGTTCCCCTCAGAATTACCAGGAGATGAGAGTCAGAAGCAAAAGTGATAAAAATCCTGCTGTAGCAGTTGTTCCAGTACACCTCACGTAATGAGGCGTTCCTAGATTCCAGGGTTGGCCTTTGGGGCTACACCAGTTTCTAGCCCTGAGTCAGGACTGATGAGGCTTCTGTGTGCCCTTTATTTATGCATCCCTCCCTTTTACCCAAACAGAGGAGGTCATAGGTTTCCATCACCAGATAAGTGTACTTACCTTGGTGCTTGGGACTCCCACAAGTGAATTCCTGACTTCCATTTGGAGAAAGGGGGTTCACCATATCCTTCCACGTGTCCCCATACTCCCTGCCCCACCAAATCTTCTTAGGTTCTCTGGTTTTGTTGAGTTTGGGGGGCAGTAGCATGCTCAAACTTCAAGCATGTGAATCTCCTGCTGATCTTGTTAAAATGCAGATTTTGACTGAGCAGGGCTGGGCTGGGGCCCGAGACTCGGCATTTCTAGCAAGGAGCCAATGGTGACGCCAGTGCTGCTGGTTTGAGGACCACACTCTGAGTAACAGGTCCAGGGGATGGACTAGTGTCTGTGAATCACTAGTCCCATTTTGCAGGTGCATGTGCCCCTGAAGGCAGCCAAGCTCAGGGACACAGGGGCTGCGGGTTATGAGGGGTCTTTGTTAGGCCGGGGGCCCATTTTCAGCTGGGACTGTCTGATGAGCAGAGGCTAGAGGTCTCAGAGGCCGTAACATTTATTGGATGCCTGGAGAATCTGGATTGCCCTTTGTACCTGCTCTTTCCAGGCCTCCTGACGCCAGCTCTGTGGTTGGAGATTTGAGGTCCACAAAGAAGACAAAGCAGAGAATCACAGAGAGAAGGCTGAGAGGGGCTTGGGAAAGGGGAGGCCCCAAGTGGACACTAGACTGTCTTGAGCTCTGGAGGGTGCTAGGCTGCTGGGCCATGCCACACTCCAGGGCGTGGTGTCTGGGCTCAGGGCGGCGCCCATGGAGCTGACCACAGCTGAGTCAGCCCCAGCTTGCGTGGTCACGGGCTTGATTGCCTGAACCCACCATTTGGGGTGCAGTGTTCAAGGTCTGGAGTCAGATGGGGTCAACGCTGAACGTGGCTGGTGTACAGCAAGGTGAAGTCATTTTTCTGGGCTGGTTACTGTTCCCCACCGATCGTTGCTTCCTAGTACCATCCAGTCCTGGGAGACGCAAGCTGTTTTCCTTTATAGGTTTGGGTTTCTTCCTTCAAGGATATGAGCTGTCCTCCCACAGGGGGTCAGGCCAGTGTGACTACAAACAGGATTATTTAGAGTTGTCTGTTTGGCAAACGGTTCCTTCTCCTGACCCCTAGTGACTGATGGCAGCCATAGCCGTGTGGCTGGAAGACCCTGGAATATTCTGGAGGCCTTCCCTTGATGCTGATTTCATATGTGGATTACTAAACATGGTTTATCATCTGAATTTTAGAAAGGGTTTCAGAAGAGGGGAAGGTGTTTTTGTAAAGTAATGCTTCATGCTCATCATTCTTTAGGCAGACCAGCGCCCTGGTGTGAGAGCTCAGGCATGGCCTTGCTCCCGGGGGTGGGGGGGGGTGTCCCTTAGTGCCCACGCAGTCACGATGGGGAGGCTGGCCTGAGAGCAGGGAGTGGCTGCTTCTTGCCACTTGGAGAAGCCGCCTGAGACGTCAGAGCTCACAGCACACTTCTCCAGAAATGAGAGAGCTGCTTAGGGCAGGAATAGTGCTGCCTTTTTTAAACAAATAGGGCATTGTGATCTAGATTAGCTTGCTACCCTGTTGTGGTTCCTGCCTCCTGGGGAGCGTGTTAGGGGCCTCCGAACGGCACTGCTTGGGTCCCCTGGGTGAACCATGTGGAGCCCGGAAGAAGCCTGAGGCCCGTGCATGCCCTGCGAGCCCCGCTTCTCAGAGCAACCACTTACCTGTTCGGTAAGCTCCAGTGGGTGCTCGGGAGGCCGAGCGAGTGAGAGATGAGAGCAGGGTGTGGCCATGCACAGGTGCAGCTGTTGAGGTAGGGCCTTCAGCAGGAGAGGCTCGAGGTAAAGAGCACAGCTCCAACTCCATGCCGCCGCTTACTGGTGCCGTGACCTTGGCGCCAGTACTTCTCTTCTGTGCCTCAGTTTCTTCATCTGTAAAATGGGGTGAATGATAACACCTGGTACATAGGGCTGTTTCAAGGATGAAGTGAGTTGATCCATCCCAAAGCACTTAGAACGGTGCTCGGTGCCCTTGATAAACGTTGGCTGTTATCCCCATGATTATCATCATGGATGCCAGAGACCCAGAACAATCCACTGGGTATGGGAAGGAAGTACTAGAACTTTCATTAGGTTTTATGTTCATCTCATCCCATTTATTTATTATCCATTGCTTTGTAATGCTCTTATTACATTCACCTTGTGGGATCTGAATATAATTTAAGTAAGCATGTAAGCATGCATATATTTAATTATTTTTATGATTTGTCATTTTATCATTTATTATCAAAAACTGCAGAGGCCACCAGTGTAAACAGAGGCTTCTCTGAGATTCCCTGAAAGACCTGTGACTGACTCACACCTGTACCTGGATTCCATTCACTGATACTGATGCCTGGGAGTAGCTTCAGCAAAGGACATCTAGCCCTTTCCTGCTGCATGTGTCTCCCTGGCCCTGCCGTTTGGGGTGTCTCTAAAGCACATGAACGTCCCAGGCTGTGTGTCCCGAGCGTGGAGTTCATGGGGAGTGTGCAGTGCAGGAAAGCAGCCCCTAGGCACCTCCCTGGCTTGCTTTGGGCGCAGTGTTTCCTGGAGGATGTGAGGCGGCCTGAACCGCTGTGGGGCTCTGTTTTGCAGGAACCAGCTGTTGCATGTGCCCCTGAGGCAGCACCAGGTGCGCTGCTGTGACTGGCTGCTGAAGGTCATCTGCGGGGTGGTGGCCGTCCGCACGGTGTACGCCTCTCACAAGCAGGCCAAGGCCTGCCTCATCTCCCGTATCAGCTGCGAGCGCGCCGGCACTCGCTTCCACACCCGAGGCGTGAACGACGACGGCCATGTGTCCAACTTCGTGGAGACGGAGCAGGTCAGTGCCCAGGCCGGCCTGTGGCCCCCGCTGGTTCAGCGCAGAGGAACCTGTGCAAACTTGTTTCCGTTGGAGGCGGGGGCGTCGGAGGCAGTTTCTCATGAACGTGGCTCCTCACTCTCCCAGGAGCACAGAATGTGTCCCTGGGGCTGTGTCTGCAAATGTGGCCTCGGGTTTGCATGCTGTATCTTTTCTTTTAATAAACTTACTTACTTATTTATTTATTTATTTTTGGCTGCGTCGGGTCTTTGTTGCTGCACACAGGCTTTCTCTAGTTGTGGCGAGCGGGGGCTACTCTTCGTTGCGGTGCGCGGGCTTCTCATGGCGGTGGCTTTTCTTGTGGAGCATGGGCTCTAGGTGCACGGGCTTCAGTAGTTGTGGCACACAGGCTCAGCAGTTGTGGCTCGAGGGCTTAGTTGCTCCGCAGCGTGTGAGATCTTCCCGGACCAGGGCTCGAACCCGTGTCCCCTGCATTGGCAGGCAGATTCGTAACCACTGCGCCACCAGGGAAGTCCCTGCATGCTGTATCTTTTTTGATTCTCTTCTCACGCTGGAAATGTGTTGCTTACCCAGGGGTATTTCCAGCTAAAAAGAAGAAGGAATTTTTGCCACGATATCATGAAGGGTGGCGGTTATTCAGAGAGCAGCTGACAAATGAACCAGTAGGGTTTGAAAATCTTTTTAAGACAGAAGTAAGTAGATGAATAATGGCAGGATGAGAGAAGGAAGTTATTTTTCATTCTAGACCCACTGAAGCTTCCTCCTGGAAGCAAGTCTTAACAGCTGGGAGTTGTGAAATCTGCATGTGAGGCAGCAGTTGCTTTCAGCTCCGTGGAATAGAACCTTCTGCTTAATTTCTCATTGACTTTTTTCCCCCCTAAATTCTGTTCTCATTCCCAGAGATGCTGGCTTACAACTGCTTTATTTATTATTATTTTTTTTGCTAACAGGCGATTTTTTTGCGAACATGCTAACATGCAATGTTATCCTACACAGTAGGATAATACCACCGTGTAGATTAACAGAATAAACCAAAGGAAAGCCCATGAAAGGCACAGGTGTAGTATTGCCATGGGTGTAAAGCTGCAAACAGCCCGTGTTTATTTAGTGGTGATGGGACTTTGCATCCCCTCTTATGGCTGCAGCTGCGACAGGTGTTTCCTACCAGGACTTTAGCAAGTTTAATTCAGCACAGATTTGAGCACTTGCCTTCGGTGGGTGAGCTGGACCTGCCTGGGGTTTTGGAAGGCACAGAGCAGGGAGGGTCCTCTTGGGGTCAGATGCTGAGTAGGGGAACGTCGGTCAGCAGCCTGAAGATGAGCAGAGGGGCAGTTTCTTGCCTGTGACTTGCAGCTCTCCTGGACATAGACGCGGCTGGTAAATAAACACCTGGTTAAAAATGACAGAGAAAACGCGGCCCCCAAATGGGGGCCTTCCTCACGGTGTTCCATCCCGGTCTTTATCCTTGTGCTATTAGTCTTTGTACCATTCAATTCATTCCACAGATCTTAATTACTTTTCACCTGCCACAGGCTGAGCGCTGTGCTGGGAAGTGGGGGCCAAAGATGCAAAGCATTTTTGGACAAATCAAAATACCAGAGACCCTGAACCTGGTAACTGAGTGGGATTTAGGAGGTTTCCAGCGGGCAGCCCTGGAGCGAGCCCCTGCGGTTCAGCCTTCGCCTCGTTCCCCATCCCGCCCTTGGGCAGAGAGTACCTTGTTTAGTGCTCCTTAGATTTTTTTGTATTTCAACCAGTTTTTTAAAAATTGGGGTCCCATCTAATGTGTCTTGTCACGTAAGTCATTGGAAAAGCAACTGCCCTCCTTACCACTGTCTGTTCCTAAATGATGAGACATTTTAACACTGAAAATGTAAGAAGATATAGTAGTTTCCTGGAACTGCTGTAATGAGCACCACAAATGGTGGGAGTGGGGGAGTGCTGAAAAGGACTGAAATGTATCGTCTCCTAGTCCTGGAGGCCAGAGCCCGAGATCAAGGCATGCGTACAGCCTTGCTCCCTCTGAAGCCTCTGGGGGAGGAGCCTCCCCGCTGGCAGCTTCTGACGCCCGGCTGTGGCAGCATCACTCCCATCTGTCTCCAGCACCACGTGGCATCTTCTCCCTGTGTGTGCGTTTCTCCCCTTTACATAAGGACACCAGGCGTATTGGATTCAGGGCCCATCCTACTCCAACCTGACCCTTCTTAACTAATTGCATCTGCAGTGGCTGTTATCTCCAAGTAAGGTCACATTCCCAGGTGCTGGGGGTTAGGCCTTCAACGTATCTTTCTGAGGGGGGCCACGATTCAATCCAACACAAGGACATAATCTGACACTAACGGATTAGGGCTGTGCTCTAAATGCAGTACCTTTAGCTTTATGAACAACCTCCCTATCGTCCTAGCTCTTCTCATTTTTCTACAGACTAGGGTTGGGCCTCTGCTCTGGTTGTTCTAAGTGTGCCTGGCGACTTGTGTTTGTCTCCTGCCTGCCCAGTGTACGTGCTCGGGCTCGGAGGCAGGGACCCTGTCCCCTCCAGCAGCGTGCGGCCGGCCCACCCCACGAGACCTTAGAGACCGCAGCGCCCTGCCCCGCCCCGCCCCGCCCCGCCCCGCCCCGCCCCGCCCCCGCTCCTGCAGCCCACGCTGTTACTTAAATTGCCGGCACCTGCCTCCCTTCTTGGGCTTGGGGAGGGGTTTCTTGGCTTCTGTGAGCTTTTGTGGGCTTCCGGGTTTGTGTTTTTTCTCCCTTTCCTCGTCCGGGCTGCTCTCTGGATGAGGCCCTCGCCCCGACCTTGCTCCCGGGAGCAGCGGATGAGCTGACAGTCAGCCAGACATCACCAGCTGCTGTCCTGCCGGGACCCAGAGGCTGCAACTGAGCCCCACGGTGATTTCGTTTTCACGCACACACATGGGGCAGGAGGTCGTGGGCTTGCACCCAAAGCAGATCCTCGTGGGGCGCGTACGTGTCAGGCTGCTCCCCACGGACCCCGTGCTCTCCACCACGGGAGGGGGGAGCCGGAGGATTCACGCCAGCAGGGCCCGCAAACAGCGTGACCACCCTGGCGTGTGGAGGAGCAGGCGACCCCAGGGGGAGGGGTCGTTTCCCGGAGCCAATCCAGGGGTGTCCTCGTCGGCATCACAGATGCACATCCTGAGCCCCTCGGCTGAGTCTGATCAGGAGCCTGCCGGGTGGGGTCACAACAGGGAGGAGACAGACCAGCGGCCCTCGGGGGTGCCTCCCACGGTGAGTGGTCAGTGCTCAGCTGTGAGCCTCCTACCTGGAGAGAGAAGGAAAGACAGCAGAGCAAGTGAGGGCAGGGAGATGCCTGTGTGCGGAGGACCCTGCAAGGTGGGGAGTCTTGGAGGAGGACCCTGGGAGGTGGGGAGTCTTGGAGGAGGACACTGGGCGGTGGGGAGTCTTGCAGGAGGACCCTGGGAGGTGGGGAGTCTTGGAGGAGGACCCTAGGAGGTGGGGAGTCTTGGAGGAG
>RJWK010025136.1:0-27888 GCA_004363435.1 Platanista minor
AAAAAAAAAAAAAAAAAAAAAGACAAACAGAACCCCAGGACAAATGGTAAAAGCAAACCTACACAGACAAAATCACACAAAGAAGCATACACATATACACTCACAAAAAGAGGAAAACGAAAAAAATATATATATCTATATCTTTTTTTAAAAAAAGAGAAAGCAACCAAATCAATAAACAAATCTATCAATGATCATAAACTCTAAATACTAAACTAAGATAAACATAAAACCAGAAACTAGTCAGTTGCATACAGCAAACCCCAAGTCTACAGTTGCTCCCAAAGTCTGCTGCCTCAATTTTGGGTTGATTTCTTGTCTGTTCAGGTATTCCACAGATGCAGCGTACATCAAGTTGATTGTGGAGGTTTAATCCACTGTTCCTGAGGCTGCTGGGAGAAATTTCCCTTTCTCTTCTTTGCTCACACACCTCCTGGTGTTCAGCTTTGGATTTGGCCCCACCTCTGCATGTAGGTCACCTGAGGGCATCTGTTCTTCATTCAGACAGGACAGGGTTAAAGGAGCAGCTGATTTGGGGGCTCTGGCTCACTCAGGCTGGGGCGAGGGAGGGGTACGGAATGTTGGGCGAGCCTACGGCAGCAGAGGCCAGCATGACATTGCACCAGGCTGAGGCGCGCCGTGCGTTCTCCCAGAGAAGTTGTCCCTGTATCACGGGACCCTGGCAGTGGCAGGCTGCACCAGCTCCTGGGAGGGGAGGTGTGGATAATGACCTGTGCTTGCACACAGGCTTCTTGGTGGCTACAGCAGCAGCCTTAGCATCTCATGCCCATCTCTGGTGTCTGCGCTGATAGAACAGCTCGCGCCCGTGTCTGGAGGTCACTTAGGCAGTGCTCTGAATCCCCTCTCCTCAGGCATCCCAAGACAATGATCTCTGGACTCTTTGGCAGGTCCAGACATTTTCCCGGACTCCGTACCGGCTAGCCATGGCGCACTATCCCCCATTCAGGCTGTGTTCACGCAGCCAACCCCAGTCCTCTCTCTGGGATCTGACCTCCGAAGCCCGAGCCTCAACTCCCAGCCCCCACCTGCCATGGCGGGTGAGCAGACAAGCCTCTCAGGCTGGTGAGTGCCGGTCGGCACCAATCCCCTGTGTGGGAATCTCTCTGCTTTGCCCTCTGCACCCCTGTTGCTGTGCTCTCCTCTGTGGCTCCGAAGCTCCCCACTCTGCCACCCACAGTCTCCGCCCGCAAAGGGGCTTCTAGTGTGTGGAAACCTTTCCTCCTTTACAGCTCCCTCCCAGAGGTGCAGGTCCCGTCCCTATTTTTTTGTTTCTGTTTTTTCTTTTGCCCCACCCAGGTATGTGGGGGAGTTTCTTGCCTTTTGGGAAGTCTAAGGTCTTCTGCCAGTGTGCAGTAGGTGTTCTGTAGGAGTTGTTCCACACGTAGATGTATATCTGATGTATTTGTGGGGAGGAAGTTGATCTCCACGTCTTACTCCTCCACCATCTTGAAGGTCTCCCTTTCCCCTCCCTCATTCTTCAGATCTCCCCTTCAGCAACAGAAAGGAGTTGATTAGTCAAGGGGAACTATGGTTACGTCACTCTCCTTCCTACTGACTGGTTTAGGGGAGTTCATTTAAAACAATTCTAGCCAATGAGAATTGAGGGAAGTCTGCTGAACGACACATGGGGGTTTTTCCTTTACTAGTAAAATGAGGGTACTCAAATAAGTATTTATTTTTCTTTCCTAGTTTCAGAGTTCATTGGCTAAGAATGTGACATATAAAACTGGTGCAGCCATGTTTCTTCTAGGAAGTCAGGGAAAAACAGCCGAAACTGAGGAGAAACATGAAATCCAATCCTACCTCCAAATAGCTCCTGATATGCTTTAATAGATGCTTATTTTTAAGATACTTTGAATGTGTTCTTCTCTTATTTGCCTCTAAAAGCATCCTAAACTCATGTATTTTCATTATGAAAGTATTCAATAAGTCAATCACAAGTTGATGACTTACTGAATTATTAATAATTATAGTGTTTCACAATAAGAGAAGCCTTTTAAAAATATAACTGATATTTAAATATTAATGTCATATAGCCCTTAATGAATTATATTAACTAGAACTGCCCCACCTTTCAACCACCCAGACCCCAATATCTCTAAATCCTGTTAGTTCTCCATGTATATTAAGCTTTTAGGTCAGTAAAAGATTTACTTGTTTGCTAATTGGTAGTTCCTCACCTCGAGTTTCGCCATTCAAAAGAAATGGCCAGGGGCTTCCCTGGTGGCGCGGTGGTTGAGAGTCCGCCTGCCGATGCAGGGGACACGGGTTCGTGCCCCGGTCCGGAAAGATCCCACATGCCGTGGAGCGGCTGGGCCCGTGAGCCATGGCCGCTGAGCCTGCGCGTCCAGAGCCTGTGCTCCGCAACAGGAGAGACCACACCAGTAAGAGGCCCGCGTACCCCCCCCCCCAAAAAAATGGCCAGAAAGAATGGTAAAAACCTGAAACTAGAGCTACTCCTAGTGCTTTCTTTCTCCCTTTAGCAATTCCTTGCTACTTCGAAAGAACCATGTTTCAGTCAGTGGAATGAGTAAAGTTTTAGAATCAAATATTAACTGAATTTGAATTTGAAATCCTGTACTTATTAGATGCTACTTTGCTTTTATGAAATTCATTTCCCTCTTTCTGAACTCCTAGATATGTTTTGAATATAAAAATGTGGTAACTCATACGAAAGTACCCTCCAGGGTGACTAACAGATCTTCTTCTGACCTTCTCTCCTTGACCAAACTCTAGCTAGGCTCCACTGAGGCCTCTGCTCAGTTAGGCTTCACCTCGGCCTATAAAGACTGGAACAAAAGGCTAACACAATTTTGAACAACTCAAGGCTACATCCCAAGGATGTCTCTCATTGCCCTTAAAGTGCCCACCTGAGCAAACTCAAGCCTACCAAAAGAATTTACTGTTTGTCCCAGCCATCACCTGAAGATACGATCCCTGTCTCTTAGCTCCTGTAAGAGGGTGGGAGCCTAACTTTGATAAGAACCAGTTAACAAATAGGGACCACCCTCCCTCTTTCTGGGTGTTTGCAATTTTTCACTCCCCTGCCTCTATGGAGCCCCCCACTCACTCCCCTCCCTACTCTCTCTCTTATTCCTCATTCTCCCTTTAAAACTCCCAGTTACCGCTATACAAATCAAAGTTGAGTTTAGTTCACACTGGGCTCTTTATCCTTTTGCGTATAGTAATACACTCTTCCCAATATAGTATATTACTGATTAAAATCTGTCCTCACCACATTAACTAGAGTCTGGATTTGGTTATCTTTGACACTTCCTTCATCCAATTAATTCATCAAATACTTACAAATAGGCACTGTTGAGCAAATAATCTGGCCTGTAATCCTTTTGTTGGGTATCTCCTTCTCCCATTGTATGCATATAACTATGTCAGACTTTATCCCAGCTCTTCAAATTCTCACCTCACCACCCACTTCTCCATTCCCTTTTAGCTGATGAATTATCCTCCTTGAAACAAAACAGTGATTGATCTGTACTATTAGTATTTACTTCCCTTCTTAGTCAAAGCTCCCTGCATGCATTTGTGCTCAGCGGTTAGAACATATTCTGGAACCACAATCAGTAAAAGGCACTTCTTAACATAACTTCACTTCTCCCATCACACATCCACATTCATGTAAATAACCTAAGATATTGAGACTTTTAAATGAGGTATGGGAGTGAGAGGCAGCCAAACAGGAAGAGACAAGTGAAAGTTAACTGCTAGAAAATTCCTCTTCTCCACTGCAGCCTATAAGTTTAACCTTTTGATTTACCTAGCAAGAAGGAAATATATTCTGCTTAAAGAAGTCACCATTCATCAAACAAACTGTGTATTAATGCGCAGTGGAGGAAGGAGGGTATTTTTAACAAACTGTTTCATTACAATAGAAATAGACCAAGGACTTGAAAGAGAAAATACATTAGCAAATTAGGGTATTTCAAAATTGTTCAGAATTCTGTACTAAGAAGCGTTATTTTAATATCATGAGAACACTAAAGTTGAATATTTCATATCCATTTTGGATGTGGCTAAGCACGTTTTCACAAAAGCATTGAGGATGGCATAATATCATTTAATAACCGATGCTGAGTTTTCTTTCTAAATTGTAGACCACATGCAATCTCCACAAAGGTAAAAAGCATTAGCATGGGGCTTAAGGGGGGGCTCTGAAATAAAATGACTCATGGAGTTACCCAATTAAAGTGATTATAAATCATGTGAAATTTGAGGGAGAAAGAAAAGTAAAAATAAGTGAATTATAAGCAATAGTAATATCTTTAATTGCAAACTGTTTCAAGTTAGAGGCATACACAATAATGGTAACATTAGTGGGTAAATGGTAGGCTGACAAATAAGTAGGTGATAAAGATATTCTGGAGTATTTGAAAATGTATTCTGTCCCATCAATTTAAATGTTTTATTTATCACTGAGGTCAGACCTAGAGAACATCATAAAATCATTACAAAACATGGCTACAAGACAAGAGAAAACTGTTTGAGGTTAAACTGGATTTCATCTAAAAAAGAGAAAAAAAATCCAAGTGCTTATGAAACAATAAGGTATAAATAACTCTTCTCTTACTTGTCTTCCTATGCATACAGTTTAGAATCAGCTTCCAATAATCATTGATTGAATAATCAACTTTTAATTAACCCCAGGGGATTATCTTGACTTTCAGGACTTTAAATACTTGTTCTACTGACATATCAGACATTTACTATTGACAATATCTATTCTGTTTAATTGTATCATTATCAACATATTGTATCTCCCTCATTTATTTCTATATACTGAAGACTTTAAAACTCCAACTAGATAACCATGTCCTATCCCTCAGATAAGGCTTCAGAAGAACAAGTCTTATAGCAAGATTTAAAAGTCTGCTTTATTCCCAGTCTAATTAATTTTCAGTATAGGAGATAAGATCAGGGATAAGGCAGCTCATCTTTGCCATTCCTCCTGAATTAAATCATCACTATGACCTGATTATTGATATTCATGCATTTACTGAAAGCCTATCAAGTGCATGGCAGTGATATAAACAGTTGTTTGAAGTAAATACTGGAACAACATTAATACTTCCCAACAAACCAAACCATTATCCGAAGTCAAGGGTAAATCTATCTATCTATCTAACTATACATATATATATATATATATATATATATATATATATATATATACACTTTTTTTTTAAAGTCAGCCATTTTAGTTTAATTCTTCTGGGTAACATTTAAATATTAATTCAGCACATATTTGCTAAGCATCTACTACATTCCAGGAATACACATGAATTTACAGTAAACTCTCTCATCCTCTCTAATCCAGTACATTGCATTTAATGGGAAGCCAACATGGAAAGGCATTCTTGCTCTTATGAAGTTCACATGCAAGGTCACAGTAGAGTTCAGCGAAGTTTGTCATGCAGAAATCAGATATATCACCACTTTGTCTGGATCTAGAGTGCCTTGCGTATTGACTAGTATGTAGTAGGCAATTAATGTATATTTGCTGAAAGAAAGATGTCTTCAGTGATGATATGCTTGAGCTGAGTCAATGGTAATCATACACACAAAGACAGATAGGAAATGTGTAAAACACATGGGCTGAGAACACACAGGGACCAAACTGGGAATTCCAGGAATGGTGTAAGAGCAGTGTGCACAGTAACAAGCAATGAGGCTGAAAGGACAGGACTGTGCCAATGAATAAAAGGCAAAAGCTTTAACAGTTCTAAGTCAGGAACTCCCAAATAATACAACTGAAAGGTAGACCTCTAATTAAAGTGAACAGCATGTGTCCCATAAACACAGCCCAAAAGTAACTTTAAAGAGCATAGTGTCATAAAGTATGTACTGTACTAAAATTATTTTTGGGAATTGCTTCATAGATATCAGTAAAACATACTCAGACAAAAACAGAGACTTTATAACAGGAAAATGTGTCGTATCTAGAGTAAAATATTTACATCAAGTCCTGGTCTTACTGTGTTTTAAGTCTTTCTTCCTGGGCAAGTGATTTTACCTCTTTGAGGTTCATTCACCTCTTTTCTAAATCAGGAATAGTATCTACCTTTCAGGATAATTGTGGGACTTCAAATAGGTAAGTTAAAGTTGACTACAAAAGTTTTTGTCAACTACTGTGTCTCAGTGTATCCTAATATACATTTTCAAATGTTAAATTTTGTAATGTAACTCTAACTCTTTGATAATTAAAATTTAATCTGGTATGAAGCATTATTATACAATCTGTAGAATAGGTAGGGTGAAGCCAGTTATTCTATGATAAAGATTATGATAAAGAAGTGAACAAGATTTAAAATGTGTTTAGCTTCAGTTGGTTTTAGAAAGCTGTAAGTGGTTTCTCTGGGACTTCCCTGGTGGTCCAGTGGTTAAGATTCTGTGCTTCCCCTGCAGGGGGCGCGGGTTCGATCCCTGGTCAGCGAACTAAGATTCCACAAGCAGTGCGGCGTGGTCAAAAAAAGAAAAAGGTGTAAGTGGTTTACCTAAGTAAATATAGTTAAAAAAAATCAGAAACATGTAAATATCATAGATCAGTACTTTGATAAAGTGTGTGGCACATACCTTATGTTATATATTTTTAATCTTTCCATAATCTGTGTATAGCTTTTCTCTCATGAGTGACCAAAGTTATTGCTATAATATAAAAGTGCAACTTCTCTGTTCAGGCAATATTGAACATTTGTGATTGGTGGAAAATAATAATCAGAGAGAAATTAACTGGGACAATAAATATAATAAATATAAATAAATATAAATCTAAATATAATCAGAAAGTCTCATGTTATAAAACAGAAAACTGGTTAGGAATGGACAAGTTACAATAATAGAAAACCTGTCCAGAAGCCCCCTCATTAGTAATTAGAACAAAGCACAATGTGCTTACTTTCTTAAATTGGGACCTATTCTATTCTACTGTAATATAGGTCTTAGCCATATTACATTGGTTTCTTTTACAAGCACTGACATCGTTTCTGCTGTAACACCATATTTGCATCCTTGAAAAATGCTGGTGTCTGCAAAATTGTGCAGTAAAAAATATCAGGGCTTATAGAAAAAGACAGGATTGGAGGTCAGAACATTCGAAACCTACAGAAATTTAAAACCAAGTGCTAACAACCACCATAACAATCTTTATTAAAATACCAGCACAGTTAAATCTCTACTAGTATTTGTACCTAGCTTTTGGATCTTCTTTCAACTAGCAAGCCAGAAGTGCATTCACTTTAAAATGAAAACTATGATCCAGGGTATAGCCTTTTAAAAATAAGACAACAAACAAGTAAACAAACACATCATTTTAACACAGGGGGAAATGATTTCCTGGTTTCTCCAAATGCACTCTCAATGTTGCCAGATCTATAATGTAGTGGAAATCAAGATGGTTCTTAAAGTCACTAAACAGACTAATACTTGCACTACAGAAAGGCACTTGAGTTGATTTTTCATATTTTTCTTAACATCTTCAGAGATTGCTAAGGCTTTCTCTTCAAATGTGAGAAAGTGTGCTCTTGGTCACTTAAAAATTAATGACTTGAAGAAATAATATATGGATCAACACAATCCATACATCATCCTCCTATTTACCAATTGTGTATAAGTTAACATGCATTAAAGAAACACACACTGAAGCAGAAAAGACTACCTTTTACCTTAAATGCGTTTGATGCTCTTGGCTATAAATTTGGGCATCAGCAGACAGAACATACGTAATAGCGCTAGGCAAATCAGACACTTTCAATCTCAAAACATCATCTATCAAATGTGGTTTTATCAGGATTAAATGAGATAATGAGTGAAAATGCCCAGCACAGCTCCCTGGCATAGAGTAGACATTCTATTAGTTCCCTTAGGTACTAGTAGAAAAATATTCAACTCTATATATTCAATACCAAATTTCTCTTTTGTTTTTTTAGTTTAGTTTTTTGAGTTGCTTTTTTGTTTTTTTTTTCTTATTTTATCATGTTTTATTTTGTGTTGTTTCCCCAGAATAATAATAATAAAAACTATGGATAAAGCAGAGAAAATAAAGAATATATAAGAAAGGCAAATTTGACCCGCATCTTCTGAGATTTTATCCAAAATTCCAGACATGCTAAATAAGACTAGAGTATAAACAGTGATGGAAGAGATAAAGACTGAAGTTAAATGAAAAGGGAGAAAGATTCTAAAGAAATGACAAAGATCAGCAGTTTATATTTCCCAATTTAATACTGCCATTTCTATCTAGATAGTCCATGGATTCCTCAACTTAACATATAATTTTTAAAAATTACAAAGAAGCAAAACAAATCTCTTGCCTAATATCAGCAGTTTTCTTTACTTACTTTCCTATTTTTGTTAAGATATAACAATTCTTTCTGTCAAATAGGCTTAAAACTTCAGGTGCCACCTTCCTCCCAATTTCCCAAATTTAATGTGTTACTAAGATCCATTCATTCATCCACAGAAACATGTGTCTTGTCCGTTCATTCCTTTTTCATTTTCCTCTGGTCCATCCCACACATGGCCAGTAGACTTAAAGACAAAAGAAAACTTTACTCATGTTATTTTCCTGCCCAAACAATGGTCCCAAATATCCACACGGAAGGGTCAACCTCAGCTTGGCCTCAAGGCCTGACTGCCTACTAGTCCCACCAACATTTCCATATTGAGGCCAACAACTCACCCTTCCAAACCCTTAATTTAATTAAACTGGATTATTTCTGTCCTCTGAACATTTGCCTCTTTCCCTAAAACTTATTCTCCCACATTTTTTTCTCCTTGTATTATTTTCTCCAATAACTCTCACCATGTTGATGCCTCCTCTGCTTCAGTGAGTGACAAGGTGATGTCCTGGTAAAGAGGCAAATCTTTGCACATGTCCTGAGTTCAAATCTTTGTATCCTAGCCGTGCAATCTTAGTTCCTTAAACTTCTACGCCTCACAGCCCTCAAGCACAAAAGGGGAATATAATATGATAATAATTAGAGGATTGTTGTATATATGAAGCTAGTTAGTACATGTGAAGTGCATGCAGTTGAGCCCGGCAGTTAACACTGGACAAGTTTTAGCTCTTTCTAGGTGCTGAATTCCTAAGGACTTATTTAAACCATTTAATTTTTACTTAATTATATATTTGGTCATTTCACAACATTTAGTTGAACAGTTTATTCATCGCTCATATGCTGATTTGGCTTTTTAAATTCATATTTTTGTCTTCTCATCTATAAACCTTGAATCCTATGCACCACCACTCCTCCACACAAACAAAAATTTTCAAACAAATGTATTACATACATTAAAAAATAGGCATTGAACTAGAAGTGAGGAAAGCTAATCCTAATTTCAGACAACTACTAATGATAATTGATACAGGAAAATAAGATAATTCCTCTCAATTTCTTCATCCATAAAATATAATACTTTCTTGGATTCTTGATGATCTTTAGTTACAAGGTAGTTGAAAGCACTTTGAACAAGTGGTTTATACTGCCATAAGATGCTGAGGTTATACTCATTGTATAGCCTCAACAAGTATTTGATATTTGAATAACTGACAAAATGGCACAGAATTTAATTATCATCATTACTCTGAGCTGAAGAAACATTAGATTAATTTTTTTAATCTTTGCAAGTTTGGTGTTCAGAGAACTGAACTGATCATTTAGACACCAGAACTCCAGTTATTAACCCTTTTACTTTTCTATTTGACCTTTAGTAAGTCACTTATCCTAACTGTGTGCCATTCTAAGACTCTGTGACTAATTCCAGCCTGGTGTTAGCCCATAGAATGGATTCATGATACAAAAAAGAAACTAATTCCTCAAGACAATTTACTGCCCTCTGCTGGAAAACTGTGAAAATAAATATGTATTCTATCACTATGACTACGAGTAGCACCCCCTAGAGGTGTTCATCACACAACCTATATAATCATTCCTAGGAATGCTGCCTAATACGATGTCTGAGACTCCACAGGCATGTAATGAATGTTTGATAAATGAGCCACTCTCATCAATGAATTAGATTATCTCAGCCCCCTCAATATTTTTCTCTAATCACAGAGCAGCTTATGATAATTTTTTAAATTAATAAATGAGATGTTTTTAAGCCATAGGCAGATTTATATGTATGCATATTATACCAAAAATATAAATAAAGTCTGGCATAGTAGGCTTGACATTTTACAAGATGCCTACACATATGTGTTATCACAACTGCTCCACATGGCAGTACAGCAAGGTCAACCAGCCAGATATTTTTATATCAGATTTTCAAGTAAGCAAATAATGGCTCTGAGAGACTAAGTTGCTTCTTCAAAAAATCAAGAGGCCCTTAGTGTTCTAGGTCTTCTGATTCCAAATCCAGTGTTCTTTCTCCTACTCTGCCTGTTTTAAAAAACAAATTGCAGCCAAGACAATTTTCATTAATTGACCTGAAATTCTTCGAAGACTCATCTGTTGATTGTTATGCTTATAAATACTCTCAAAATTCCCCATCTGCCTCTTAACTACTTAAATTCAGGCAAGTTTTTTTTTCATTACGTCTTTCTAAAATATCTTGTAATGTTTGATGAACTGTTAGTGGCACAAGTGATATGTGAAATTAGGAAGTGTGCTGATAGCTATTTGAGATGAACACTATTATTATAATTGTAAACAGTTAAAAGTTATTAAAATATTCAAAAGAGTGCCATACAGAAGCACTTTTACTTGCTGAACAATTAGACAGCTTGGCTCCATGAAGCTCAGGAATATTACATTTAATAAAAGCATAAAAGCACTGCTTGCATCTTAAAGTGTTCTCATATCATATAATTTGGAAAATTAAAACTAATTTATATTCTGTTAATAGGCCTATCTTCAGTATAACTGGGATAGAATAAAGGGCACAAGGAATTTAGAATCTAGGTCAATAAAACTTGAAAAACAATGATATTCACTTTATAAGAATATACAATTATTAAATTAATTTTGCATACACCAACTCCTAGAGGATTATCTTTATTTTGGACCAAAAAAGCAAAAGCAATTCAGACTAGCTCTACCACTTATGAAGTACTTTCTTCATGCTCTCAGAAATTCACTGCTGTGAGAGATGACCCTGAAAACAGAAGAATTAAAATCATTTCACAAATGTCAAAAGCCAGAGGAAGCAGCAGGACTAGTTCCAGGGTCTTCAGATTGACAACCCTGTTTCCATTCTCACTGCTCCTTCCCAAGGAAACAGGCAAAAACAAATTATACTGTTCAGCTTGGTTACTAGCCTCAATCTCTGTAGCTCATTTCTCAGTCTCATTACAAACTAGTCCTATGTTTGAAAACAAGTGATTTTATTTACTAGATTATATGAAGTTTGACTTTCTTTTGGACTGTATGAGGTTCTTTTGTTCCATTAATTGCTTCTCTAAAAGGGTATTACCGGGTTTCCCTGGTGGGGCAGTGGTTGAGAGTCCGCCTGCCGATGCAGGGGACACGGGTTCGTGCCCCGGTCCGAGAAGATCCCACATGCCGGGGCGGCTGGGCCCATAAGCCATGGCCGCTGAGCCTGTGCGTCTGGAGCCTGTGCTCCACAACGGGAGAGGCCACTACAGTGAGAGGCCCATGTACCGCAAAAAAAAAAAAAAAAAAGGGTATTACCTCTGGGGGACCATTAGCCCCCTGTGTCACTGAAATGACTCCATGAACACTCAGGACCCACCAATTTCTCTTCTTGTTCTATGAGCTCCAATTCAGTATTAGACACTAAAGTGGACACCAAAGTTTGGACACTAAAGTGACCAAACGCTCTGCTTAACTCCTTTGACATAAAGCAGGGAAGGAAATCCTCTGGGTTATTTATTGATCATACGATATTAATTGACACAGCCTATCTTCTCTAAGTGCAGATGAATATGGAGTTGATTCAATAGAAACCTTGCAAAGAGAGGCTGACATTGAAGGATTAGCGCAGGGTAGATAAGAGAGGCTGTGTGTGTTTAACAGCGCACACGAAAGACAGGTTTGTGGAGACCTTCCTCAAGACCTGAAACTGGTAGACACACATACACCTGTGCTTTATTTTTAGAAGGGACACTTTTCTAACAAACAATGACTTACTAGCACTTCACCAGAAAGAGTAATTTTAAGCAGATGCCTGTAAGCTTAAGTAACTGGGTAATTCACCCCCTTCTCCCCATGATTTTGACTTAGGTGAGTGTTCTATGTATGTATCTTGTACTGGATTGCAAGAGAGATGAATAGCTCTGTTCTTGCTTTATAATTTCATACAACAATGCTTCTAATTTATGTATGTGAGCATTCAGTAATAGATGTGTATTAATCATACTTGGGTAATTTTTAAAAGAAGAAGAAAATTATTTTAAAAATTAAAAAAGGTTTAGGAAAGCAACCCATACATACTACAGTTTGGGAATCTGAATTTACACAGATCCAAACAGCACATGCCCTGTGAATCAGACTCAAATTATCACTTGAGATGTATGATGACAGAAGCTGTGACCAAGTTTTAAACACAAAAGAAAAATAATTGCAGAAGTTATAGAGTTATGGAATCTCCTTTCCATTGACAATGCAATGCAGACTTGACAATTAAATCCCAACCTCACTTCACTAGATATGAATCTTGCAGTGAGAATGAGAGGTTTTTAAAGGAGCATTTCTGCTACAATAAAAAAAGCCTCTCACTACAGTAGAACAATAACGTTGTGTTGAAAGTTAGAACTGTTAGGCCTTGTTAGCTAATTATGGTATTGGCATCCACTTAAGTTAGTCAGTTTTTCACTTCTGTCATTTTCTTTCGACTGCTGCAGTTCAAAACGTTTTGACTACTTAAAAGGGAATACATCATCGTTGCCTTGCTCCAGTCTAACTGCACACCACTTTCCAAAGCAATAGCTTCAATCATGCTTCGTAAAATCCCCTGCAATGATATTGTTGGAAACATAAATCAGCAAGCTGGGATTTTAGTATTTCTAAGGCAAGCTCAGGGATCACTGACTGGAGGCTTTTCCATGGCCCCATTTATAAAAGAATAAACAAAATTATGAGTTACACTAGATGCATTTTTTCAAACTGCTCCCAGTGGTATTTCTGATACTTGCTGCTGCATGCTTAATTGGAGAACAAAACACTAGCATAGAGGGATTGGACTCCAGGATCAGGATTGCTGTTTCCCAGCATCTCTGACTTCACTGGGACACACGGCACAGAAGTACCACATGTTCTGTTTCACAAAAGCTAGGGCTCTCTGCTATGCATGCATCTATGCCTCTGTGAGTGCCATGCATTTTTAAATTGTGCTAGATAGATCTTCAGAACGATGCTCCTCTCCTTCCCTGTTTCATTACAGTGAATATGGGCTCGCCTTCAGGCATGCTTCAGTCTTAGAGCCTCGCTTTATAATCATCCTGTGTTCTGAATTATAAATTAGGTGAATTGCAATTTCAGATGTGTTACATATAAAGACCCAAATGATATGTGTCTGTGTGTACTATTTAAACGTTCCTGGATTTCTTTTTTATCCCCCAAATTCCAACACACTTAATGTCTACGATGGCAAATTCACAGACTCCACAACTGAGACATTTTTCTTCTCCAAACCAGTCACAGTGTAATCCTGGCTGCATAAACTTGCTTCCTATTATGCCCCATCTTGCTCCACACTATCTACATTTGGTTAATTGCAGTGGTATTTCAACTGCAATTTTCAGGGACTGCTTCTCAGTATTCAGAAATACCTGTTTATATTATAAATGAACAGTTAAACCAACAGCAGCTCTCCAAAAATTAAAGCAGTATATCTGTAGGACATAAAGTGTATGTTGATCTTTGTGGTAATAATGATTCATCTAACTGATTGGGCTAATATTAGCTTCAGATAGACATATCTGCAATTTTGCTATGACTGAAATTTTGCATACTTTATTTTATTAAGGGAAAAGGAGGAGCATCTTAGCAAGACACTTTGCAAACTACAGCCACGTACAGTTTGCTTTCTGATTTCTGAACATAAAATCTGCATCCAGTCGTGTTTCATCAGCCACGAACACTACAGCTTTAGGGAGGAGAAGAGCAGAGAAAGGAAGCCT
Organism: Platanista minor; assembly: GCA_004363435.1. NCBI lineage: Eukaryota > Metazoa > Chordata > Mammalia > Artiodactyla > Platanistidae > Platanista > Platanista minor. Next base: position 14,117 of record RJWK010025136.1, read on the forward strand.
TCATATCCCAAATGTCAAGCCCTGCTGAAGAATGATAGAAGGACGTAGTGAGTGTGGAAGAACCGAACCACCATTTCTGGGCTTAAAATGGAGTTCTACCACCCCCTGCTGGACTAAATGAGAAACACAGAAGAGGCTAAAAAGCTGAGAATTGAATACAATGGAGATATTTTAACTTGTGCTGTAATTTATTTTTTCTCAAAAAAACAATTTCATGCTACACTAATAATATAACATTCTCTGTGATTATCACACATCACAAAATTACTGCTATATTATTTTACTTTGAAGACTTCCACCAATGTATGTTTTAGCATTTTGTGTCTCCAATTAAATGTCCAAACTTGTCTGGACAGTTGTAAATGCCTCCATTTATTATAAATATATTTTACGTGAATGTAAATTAAACAAAGCTAGATAAATTTACATCTCTCTCTATAAACATAAACAGAGGTAGCTTCTCCAAATTCTCTCTCAGGTTATTCTAGTAAGCTATTCATTTTTTAAATTTTTTCTTAATAGATAAAAACCCCACCAGTTCCCCACAAGCTAAAACATCCCTTACAGGTGTAATTACAACCTGATGGTATAAAAAATTTCAACCTTCTTGTATTAACGAAGGTGGGGGGAGATGCTGAAAATGAATGACTGCAACACATCCCTAATTTTACCCATTTGCTTTCTTACACACAATATCCATGGCCCCTCTCTTAGTTCTCAACAGAAATAAACCATCATCGTTCACTTCCGTCAGGAACTGGGGTCTTGGGAAAGAGAAGAAAAAAAAAAAGTCTCTAAGACCTGAATTTCCTGCACACAACAGAAATATTCCACAACGAGTTTAATGCTGATAGTTTTTGCTGCTTCTTAAAAACATCATCGCTCCCTTTCTTTTCGCAACCTCAGATATTTAACTGTGAACACACACCAACATACCCATCCAATTTTTGATAATGAAGATCGGAGAAAGCCAAGATCCCAGAAAAAGATGCAGTTTGCCTCAATCTCCTGCTCACTAATGCCCATCTCCCATTCTGTATTTTCTCTTATTTAAGGGTCTCCACAGAACAGATACAATTTTTAGCCGCAGTTAAAAGAAAGAGGGAAAATAACAACTATAACTTTAGTTCCGTCATTTAATTCTTCTTGTGCCTCATTCTGCCTCTCTTGGTTGGGTAGAAGGGGGAGGGAAAGTAAATACAATAAAGCACCACACTCCTACCTTGCCCGCTACTGACAAGCAACCCGAGCAGGTAGAAGGAGAGGAGGAGCCTCATGTTCAGGACGTGACACTGGTGGACAGTTCCAAAGTTATTCAGTCTCCCGGAGAGAGAACCTTCCGCTGTCACGGCCGCCTCTGCTAGAGCCGCCGCCGCTCCCGGAGTGCCCCAGCCGTCCGTAGCCCGCGCGCTCCTCCTTGCAAAGTGACTTCGAGCTCCGCTCCTTGCCGCACTATATCCAGGCAGCAGCAGCGGCGGCGGCGGCGGCGGCGGCGGCGGCGGCAGCAGCACCAGCAGCGGCCGCCGCGGCGGCAGCAGAGCCGGGCGGGGAGGGAGGCGGGGGCGGGGGCGCGGGGAGGGGAGGGGAGGGGAGGGGAAGCGCTACCGAGGCGTATCCCTCCGCGCCGCACGGCGACCGCTTGCCGGGAGGCGCGCGACTCCAGGGTTCGTCCGCAGTCGACCTCGGAGGCGCGAGTTCGGTTCCCTATGCCTCCAGCTACAGAGGTCGCCGCGATCCAACTGGCACGAGCACGCCCACGAGTGGCGGCCGCACGCTCAGCCTGACGGAGATCCTCACGTTGACGGACGGCCCGGGGCCGAGGAGGGAGGGCAGCCTGGAGCTCCTGCACAGCTGCGGGCCAGTTCGCGAAAGCGGGCTGCTGGAATTGGTGTTGATGGTGCAGGCGGTCGCCCGGCCCCGCGCTCCAAGCGCGCCCGGGCTTAGCTGGAGCGGGACATCTGGGGGCGGACGGTGTATTCTGCAGCTCTCATTCCTCCAAGGGCGTGGGGCGGGGGGGTTCTCCCTCTTCCAGGCCCTCCCTCTCGCTCAAACCTTCAGCAGGCTGCCCGCTTCTCACGCTTTCCACTCTGTCCTGGCAGAGGGAAAGCAGACGCCCTCTGGTGTCTACACCGCCTGCCTCCTCGTGCTCTAGAGAGTAGGCGGAAAGATGTGCACGGTGTTTCTTATCCACGTCGACCCACTGCTGCTGACAGCAGATACCTTAAGGGAGAGAGATTGGGGAGGGGGTGAGATATTAGAGGGGCTGCGTTCAACTCGGCTGTCAGCGTTTACTGCGTCCTTGCAGACGTCCAATGTCTCCCCTAGACACACTCGGCGGGTTCTGCCCTTGGCCTCCCAGCTCACAGCGCTGGCATGGTCCCCGCGAGGGTTGAGATGCGGCAGGTCTTGGAAACATACAAAGATGAGCTGAACTGAAGACCCTTAAACATACAAAGATGCTCACCTCCTACCCATACGCACACCTGCGTGGGCCCGCCTGTAAATTGAAGGGATGGAGCCGTGGCAAGCGTCCACAGCTAACTCTCCTCTTCTGAAGGTTGGGATATATCCTGCTTTCTCTTGGAAAGGTAGGAAAAGGTGTGTCAGTTTAATGTCAGACCTGCGGCAAGAGTGTGCGAGAGGCAGAATACTTGGCCCCAGGGCCCTTGTCGGTCGGCCTGGGTCAGAGCAACCGGCTGGAATGGATCCTTTCGTCTGTACATTACGGTGCTCAATTGCCTCACCCCTGGCCCAGCGAGGCGCTTGGCTGTTTCCTTATCAGCGAGGACACAGAAGTAGAAGGGGTTAGGAATATTGTAGAGCTCAGAATCCAGCCCCCAACTTCTACACTCACGATGCTGAAATGGAGGTGTCATTGCTTCCGGAAAGGCAAGGAGTAAGAGTGGAAACAAGCTACCATAGATAGGAGAGATCTTGTCTGCCATCGGTGTTCCCGGGGCAGAACCCTATAGCACTATCTTCACACGGAAGGTTCACTTACTTGGCCTCCTAGGATTGGGGTTACTGCGAAAGGTGGAGGAGGGTCAAAGACTCCTCTCCACAACAGACCGAGGCTGACTCTAACCCATGGCCCTCTCAACATTTCACAGCTTGAGAACCTCTTCTTTGTTAGTGGTATATTTAGGACAATATATTTAGGAAGTTCTTTTGCCCAGGCTCCCTCCCCAGACTCTTTCCTCATTCTGGGAAGCGCCAACTGTACTTGAGGAAGCTCACAGGCAATTCTTTGCAGAAAAGTATGGAAACAGCACATTTATAGGTGTGAAAGACAGATGACTCCTTTATTTCACCAGTTCTTGATTTCCCTAGGGAATGAAAAAAGTGCTACACACACACACACACACACACAGAGTCTGGTACTCTTTGCAATTGGATTTTCCTCTTCATCAAATTATTTTTATCTCAGGCAAAGGGTTGAACTATGCCAGAGGAGAATTTGACTGGTACCCTGGTACCCTCTAAGGTAATTTTGACATTAAGTCCTCTTAGGGTGGAATGGAGGGAGGAATAAGGGTAGCAATAGCATAAGACTGTATACAAACTCGTGTGTGTGTGTGTGCAACAGAGAGAGAGAGAGAGAGAGAGAGATTGTGTGTATGGAAACAATGAAGGAATACAGCATTGGCACTCAGGAGGATACAAAGGTAATAGAGCTACGGATTCTGCTCTCAAATTGCTAATAGTATAGTTGAAGAGATCAGGCATAAACACATTTGATGATATAAATCAGGCTGTAAAAATGTCAGAAGAAAAGTGAAAACCAACAGCTATTGTGACATAAGAAGAAGGGATCATTTCTGAATAGGGGATTAAGAAAGGCTTCAGGAAGCTTTAAAGAAAGTGGAGAAATTAGATAGGTAGAGACATGGGCAAAACAGAGAGGAGCTTAAGCAAAGCCTTGGGGCATGAAAGCACACAGCTTGTGTGGAGAATAGAGAGAAGTCTAATTTGAAAAAAGTACAGAGTGTAAAATACAGAGGTTGGATGGAGTTGGAAAAGGTGTCTAGGACCATATTTTGCCAAAAAAAAAAAAACCCCACAAAACTATTATTTACCACCTCTCACAACATAAGTCCACGTGTACATGATCAACAAGAGCCAGAATGGCTGTCTGCATTCCCCCAGGGTTAAGGACTGATTGTGGATTGTAACCCACAGGAAGTTTATCAACAGAGGCTCTCCTGGGGTTACTCCATAGTTAGCCTGAGTTTATGTTGCTGTGAGGTTTCAATAGCAGGGTGACACATATTCAGAGAAAGCCTTCCCCCACTTTCCTAAACTGCTTCTTAGCACGGAGACGTGCCTCTTCAGGGCTCCATCAGAAGCCCATTCATTCCACATTGCAATGATGAAGTGATCTACAGCCTGACATTTGCCTTGGTCAATTCCGCTTCATAGCAGATTGATGATTTGAGGATAACACGTAGACAAATCGCCTTTGCCCATGGTTCCCCTCCGCACTCCAAAGTCGTGCTTCCCTCCCATTGTGCAGATGCTGAGTACTGTTAACAAAGGTGCCAAATCTCTGAACATGACTAAGCTATGTGCACTGGGTAGGATGTAAAAAGTATAGAAATACATCCTCCTTCATGTATGTGATTCATAATTTACATTTCAGACAAATTATCATAGTTTCCATCTACCTGGGGAAGTGTTTCAAGAGGCTTAGTTAGAGCTTTAGTTTTTTTCATTTATAAAAATAAGAGAAAGTTGAATAGAGCTCAGGAATATACAAAAAGCTGAGTAGTAGGAAATATCAACAGGACTGGATGCATGATTAAATGAAAGCAGATAAATTTGTTTGAAAAGAGTCAATAAAATGAACACGAAGGAGTAGCAGAGAGATAGAAAAAGATAGGGAGCATTATGCGTGGAAATTATTTCCTCAGAGAGATTTTGCCTCCTTCATCTGCAATTAGCTCTTGTAAAAAGCATGTGGGTATACAATCCACACATAGATCCTAGGGATCAATGGTGTGTTGTGGACAGGATTAAAGCATTATTTTTATTTTTTGTGTTTCTGCTGTTATTATTTTTTAGTCTCTCTGTTGACAGAATTCATGTGTGTTAAGATCATACTATTAGGAAATGGGACAGTCTGTGTGTTCATTTATATTTTTAAAATGTCACAAATCATTATACGTACTCATTTACTTGTCTAGAAAATTGCCTGTTTTCACTTTTTTACTACCACAAAGGAAGAAAGAAAAATATCCACTGTATATATTGGCAGAGAGCCTGAAACCTCTATAAATAGGTGATCCCGCTACTGCCTTTCCTTCTCCATTAATGCCATTTTTTCTAATGATCATGTCTTTGAAAATAATTTCAACTTTCTTGGTACAACACTTCAGATGTTTTGCCAGGCTGTTTGTGAGCATCTGACAGTAGCTGCTTTAGTGGCAGAATTTAGATTTTAAAACCTTCCTTCGTAAATGCTTCACTTGCTTAGCCATTTTCTTTGAAATTAAGAAACAGAACAGAGTGATTTATGGTGATGAGGCAACCTAATTGTCACAGATTCTTACTTTTTAATTTCTTTCAAGATACATGGGGTCATTTTCCTTCATGGATACTTCATGTTCCCTCTGGGCAAATAACTGCTCACTTCTCTCTGAAATTATGCAATAACTGCCTATAATTTGCCACTTGCCTGAATAATATTTTCTTAACTTTAAGGGATATTATATTTTTCTTCACCGAGACATCTCTGGCAAATATCATGATGGCCAGAGCAGACAATGTAATGAACCTGTAACACATTGACTAAACAGTGATTAACACAACTTCAAGAATATATTCTGGACAGTATGAGATCAGAAAAAGGAGTTAAACAGTGGCTAGCAATGAACTTATTTGATATGACAAGGATCGTGATGTGAAGTGCAGGTTGCCCAAATATTGATCACAGCACTCAGAAGTCATATTTCTGTCCATGGATAGTGTTGACCAAGGTGATGTCCAGCACAAATCCTATAATATAGAGGGGCAGTTATTACATACTAGATAACAACAAATCCTTCATATCTAGCAAGTGATCCCATACAAGTATAGGTTTGGGAGAAAACGTTAGCGGAACGCATTTTTGCAGGGCAATACAATAGGTAATTAAATTTGAAAATCTCTTATTGCATAGGATCATTTGGTTCTTTTCTCAATGGAGTTATGTTACTATTAATTTTCAAATTAGATAAGCAATTCTATTAGTAATAGGCAAGCTGTTGGTAGCAATGGGGTTCCCTCATATATCCACAAACCATTAATATTTGCCTAATAATCAACTGCTGCACATTATTTGAATACACGCGTTTATTTACTGTAATGTACATTACTTAGGCTAAAAGAACTTACTTTTTAAAATTACATGAGATGATCCTCACTCACTTAAAGGAAAATAACACATTTTGCCTGCCACCTTTTAAAATCATTAGTCCTCATATTTAAATAAATATGTATTTAAGAACTGTTACTGGATTTGATGACCTTCCTAAAACCAAGGAACTTAACATCTATGGAAAACATTGACCTGAAAATAAATAAATAGTTGGGATATGTCAAAAGTATCAGAACAGATAAATGAAACTAAATATCTGTACATATTTTATGATAAATTAATATTTACAATTCTCAAATTCTTACATTCTAGTAATAAAATAATTTAGAAATGTCTATACTCTATTAACCAGACAGAGACTATCCCTTGAACATTTTGGCATTATTTCCTCCAGTATTCCACATATATTTTTTTCTTAGTATGACTTGAGATAGTGCTACTTACCATATTTTACCTTGTTTTATTTTGGAAATTAATATTTTACATCATCATTAATTTTTGCAAATATAAATTTAATAACTTTGACTACATGGATTTCACCTTAATACACTTAACAATTTTCCTACACTAAGACATTAAGTGTTTTTCTGATTTTTATTATTATGAATAACACAGCAATGTAAAGGTCTTTGTCCATAGAGCTTTGTGCACCCTTAGGCTACTAGAAGTTAAATACCTGGTTTAAAAATACAACCATGTGTAGGTACTGAATTCATAAATTGTTCTTAAACGCTTAAATTGTTTTCCAAAGTGTATAATTTACCCTCTAATCAGGAAGACATTAAAACACTTCACTCACATTAGCATTGACTGTTTATTTTATTTTTTTTGTTTTTTTTTTGTGGTACACGGGCTTCTCACTGTAGTGGCCTCTCCCATTGCGGAGCACAGGCTCCGGACGCGCAGGCTCAGCGGCCATGGCTCACGGGCCCAGCTGCTCTGCGGCATGTGGGATCTTCCCGGACCGGGGCACGAACCCGCGTCCCCTGCATCGGCAGGCGGACTCTCAATCACTGTGCCGCCAGGGAAGCCCTATTTTATTTTTATTTTATATTTCGTGTGTTAATTTCCTGAGAGTTTCTGTTCTGTGATTTCTTCCTTTAATTCATCTTCAATTGAAGTATCAGACTCTAGAAAATGTGTGTATTCATATTTGTGAAATTTAAGGTGTACTGAAAGATGTCTGCTTCTTAGTATCTTATGTCCTTTTAACCCTATTCTTCTGCTCTGGGATCCAGAAATTGTCATTATACTTATAAAGAAGTTGAAAAATTATAGTTGTAAGTGACCAAATGTTCTCAATTTCTCTGGTTTACTAGCATCAACCTTTTCTTTTTATTTCCACACGATATCCACACAAATCAACAGTACTCTAAGTATCCCAGTGCATTTGCTACTAGGGATATCTGAGGATGCCTGAGGAATCCTGGCATGTTTCACACCAGATCATAAGAACTAGTATGTGTTTGTCATTCCAACCTCATCTCTGCTCTACGCTTTGGAGGTTAACTTTCGCCATCTTATAAATGGCTACTCAAGGGTATACCTTGTTGTATCATTTCACTTGAAGGCTAAATCAAAGCCGCCGATCTTAATTTCTCAGTGCTCAAGTGCAGATGTTTAATAAAGCATATTGAAAGCTTGAGAATAACAGAGACACACGAAACACAAAAAAGAAGTCCAACCTTGAATAATAGATATAGCTACTGTAGAAGACAGTTGGGTGGTTTCTCACAAAACTAAATATACTCTTACTATACAGTATAAGAACTTACAGCATAAGCTCTTTGATATTTATCCAAAGGAGTTGAAATTTTATGTCCACACAAAAATCCGCAAACATATGTTTATAGAAGCTTTATAATTGCCCAAACTGGAAGGAAACAAGATGTTTTTCAGTAGGTGAATGGATAAACTGTGGTGCATTCACACAATGGAATTTTATTCCGCGCTAAAAGAAAATGAGCTATAAAACCATGAAAAGACATGAGGGAACTTTGTGTGCAACTAAGTGAAAAAAAAAAAAAAGCCAATTCGATTAGGCTATATACTATTTGATTCCAATGATATGACATTCTGGAAAAAAGTAAAACTACTGAGATGATAAAAAGATCAGTAGTTGCCAGGGGGAGTTGGGGAGAGATGAATAGGTGAAGTACAGAGAATTTTTAGGACAGTGAAAAATATTATATTATAATGATGGAGATATGTCAGTGTATATTTGTCCAAACCTATTGAATGTACAATATCAGGAGTGAATACTCAGGACTTTGGGTGATTATGATGTGTCAGTGCAGGATCATCCTTCCTAAATCATGTACCATTCTGGTGAGTAATATTAATAATGGGCCAGGCTCTGCATGTTTGGGGACAGGGGTGTATAGCAAATCTCTTTACCTTCCTCTCAATTTTGTTGTCAGTCTAAAACTGTTCTAAAAAAATTAAGTCTCTAAAAAAGCACGTACCATTTCTCTTGCAGACTGTTGGCCACTTCTCCCTCTCCCCAACGTAGAGCTCTCTTAATGGATTCTCTTTCTTAGTGCCATGAATTTTTTAGGTATCAAATACCTTCCCAAGAAGAATTTCTCTAACCCAATCCTTCACTACTGAGAACTAATTTGTCCCCCCCCCAGGAAACATTTGACCCTGTCTGGAGACACTTTTTGGTTGTCATGGCCGGGAGGATGGTGCTACTGGCATCCAGTGAGGAGAGGCCAGAGATGTTACTAAGCTTCCTACTTTGCACAGCCTGCTCTCCACAATAAATAATTATCCGGAATGTCAGGTCGAGGAATTCTGCTCTAAATTATTTTTCTCCGTCTGACTCTGGGAACAACTCCCTGGGTCCCTAGAAAAGGAGCGGTTTTTTCACTTCTCAAAACCAAAGCCTGCCCCATTTTTCTCAGAAGTATTTTTAATTATACTCATATTCCAGAACAAAATTTGACACTACGAAGTGTATGGTGTGATCCCTTAGAGTCCTGAAAATGGAATAATTATAATGGAAAAGTAATTTTCCAGGTTTGTTTTCTCAATTTAAATGATAACATGTGAAATGAAAAATGCAAGCTCAATGGGTCTCATATCCTTTATGCAAAATATCTTTATTTAAGTATAAGCCTATAAGTAGGCCCAAAGTAGACCCACCTACGAGAAGACCAGGCTCCCCAGTCCTATTGACCTGACAAACTATCACTTATCTCCTTGTAAATAAATGTTTGGAATGGCATGTTTTGGGGGCAGAGATAGGGAAGCCAAGCCTTAAGAACCAGCTGTTGTTTTAAAGCCAGTACAGTCTATCTTCATTAAAATAAAAAAAAGATAAATATTATCTTTCTAGAAAGGCCTAGTCTTGCTAATCATACACTCAGTTATGCTTCGAAATGGTGTCTTTAGCATTTAATGTGGAAACAGCCACACATAGATGACTTCATTAGGTCAGAGATAACTTAGAAAAGTGGGTGAATACATGCTTTATAGCTCCATATTGAAATGGACTTCAGTGGAATCCCTCCAAGAACAAAAACATGCTTGACTCAAGCTCAAAAATGCAAAAGTTGCTAACAGTCTCCTGAAATGGCTGCTTATAAAACATTAAGACCCATTCAGCAAACTGCTATGTGTCTAGAGTGCTAAATTAATTTCATCCGTGGATTTTACCGCAACCAGTAAATTGTTGAGCAAAAAGTTCATAGATTAAAAAAAAGAATCAAGGAAGAGTTAAAACCTGGGTTGGTTTCCAGAAGGACTAATAAGAGATGTATCTGTGGATAAAAAGCATGAAGAAATACTTTATTTTCTTCACTGATATATGTCCAGTGCCTACAACAGCTCCTGGAGGATGATAAGGATTCAATAAATATCTGTTGAATGAATGTGTAAAAGTAAAAACAATGGAGCAGGGCTGATTACTTAAGGGAGGAGAATGAGAATAAGCATTGCTTATATTATTTATTGCCTTTTGATTGAAATCCACATCCAAGATCAAGCCAGAATTAAATGTTCATTTAAATCATCTTTTGGAGAAATTTTACAAGAATTGTTACTTAAATAATATTTTACAGTTAAGTGATATGAGCCTGTTTCAATGTACTTAATACTCTACTGCATATTAAATAAAACAAAAGATAATGTCACTTAAACTGACTTACAGCCAGTCATCTAGGCATCTTGTCCTTGTTAAAAATGTACCCAGGTCAGCCGGGATGAGGGCATGCATGGGGCCCTCTGATCCATCTATGGAATTTCTCCAGACTCACCTAAAACCTCAGTTATAAACCTTCCTTGTTATTGTTGTCTTCCTTGGTTTCTCTGCTCCATTTTTGGCTTTATATCCTGGTTACCCATCTCCTTTCAGCATGTTGGATTTGCAGTCAAGTTTTGTACTGTCTTTACTAGCTCTGATATTGACCCCATCCCTTACTTACTACTGCAGATATTTCACAATAACCTCATACCTACTACCATGATAACTGCCCCCTGCCTGGATCCTGTACTGGTTTTCTCTTCCTTGTTCTCATAACTGTTTCCATAATAACACTAATAAATGGCTATTGAGACCAGACCCAGAATTGTGAACCTAGTAATGCTCCTAAATGTAGCACTTATACTGAAGGGCTGGGGTAATTCTAAAATGAATTGTAGTGCAATTTAATTCATCAGAGCTCAAACAGCATTGTCTTAAAACCCTTGAGGATTTTTTTAACTTGAAGTATAGTTAGTTTACAATGTTGTGTTAGTTTCAGGTATACAGCAAAGTGATTCATTTATATATATATATTAGTTTTCAGGTTCTTTTCCCCTATAGGTTATTACGAAATATTGAGTAGAGTTCCCTGTGCTATACAGTAGGTCCTTGTTGCTTACCTATTTTATACATAGTAGTGTATGTATGTTAGTCCAAATTATGAGGATCTGTTTTTACCTTATCTCTGAAATAGATCATCTGTATTTAAGAATCTAGTGGTATTGAGAAACGAGTGCTATTACAGGTTGCAGAGGGAGGATGGAAAATGCTGTAAGGAGGAACCAGAACTATGGCAACTTCCATGAAGCCTGCTACTTGAATACAATCTTTACTGCTGCCCTTATTAAAAGAATAATTATACCCAATGCATCTTGAAATTAGTAGATGGAAATATTAAAGAGTGGTTATAAAATGTAACCTCAAAATTCATTGTTCATACAAGAAATAAAATCAATCTTCAGAAAATTTAACCTTTAAAGTATATCTTCTTCAAATTACAGGTGGTGTCTCAAGAAAGTATCAGAGTAAGCCTTGAAGTATAGTAAAATTAGGTTCACTTAATATTAGGAAGACTAAAGTGTTGTCTAATTCACTGTTTCTCTCTTAACTCTGTTTATTTGAATACATTATTTGGTAGATTTGCAGGAAGACATTTTTCTTCTTTGAAATCAAAAGTCCTAATAATCATAATTATTTATAAGGCTTTTATTCGTGGATCTCCTTTTACTTATAAACAAATATACAGTAGTAAACTAAACATTTTGTTCTCCATACAATCATCATGTATATTCCATACACTAATCAAAGGGATGAGAGATTTTAGACATAACATATGAGTCTGACTCTCTAAAATTACAAATGAAAAAAAATTGATGCTGAGAAAGATTAAATGACCTGTCCAAATTCACTGAGCTTAAAGAGCAAAATTATAACTTGAATCCAGAGTAATAATTTTTGTGCTACAGAAAGCTTAAAAATGGAAAAATGCAAGATCAATTTCCTAATCACTACATAATATAATTCTGTAATTTATTTTCTAAATGAAGTGTGAGAGTGTTGCCTGTTAGGATACTCTTTAAAAGTTAAATTCTATTCTAGTGATTTCAGAGGAGCAGTTTTATTTATTGGTGACTCTAATGCCATTATTATATATGAATAGATTCCTATCTTCTTAATTCAGCTTTCATCTTTAATTACCAAAGTAACTATAGCTACCAGTGCCAAAAACTGAATTAAAAGTGCAAAACCGAGGCAAATCATCATGGGCTGAAAATTTACTGGCTAAAATTCAAAAACAAAAGAGGTTTTATACACTTTTCTAAACGTGTCTGATCAACAAAATACTCAATAAATAAAAAGTAATTGGCTCTAATCAACTCTTTATTGCTTTTTTTCTTTTTATACATCTTTATTGGAGTATAATTGCTTTATAAAGGTGTGTTAATTTCTGCTGTATAACAAAGTGAATCAATTATAGGTATACATATATCTTCGTATCCCCTCCCTCTTGTGTCTCCCTCCCACACTCCCTATCCCATCCCTCTAGGTGGTCACAAAGGACCGAACAGACCTCCCTATGCTATGTGACTGCCTCCAACTAGCTATCTATCTTACATTTAATAGTGTATATATGTACATGCCATTCCCTCACTTGGTCTCAGTTTCCCCTTCCCCTTCCCCATGTCTTTAAGTCCATTCTCTACGTCTGTGTCTTTATTCCTGTCCTGCCCCTAGGTTCTTCAGAACCTCTTTTTTTTTAGATTCCATATATATGTGTTGGCATATGGTATTTGTTTTTCTCTTTCTGACTTACTTCACTCTGTATGAAAGACTCTAGGTCAATCCACCTCACTACAAATAGCTCAATTTTATTTCTTTTTATGGCTGAGTAATATTCCATTGTATATATGTGCCACATCTTCTTTACCCATTCATCTGTCGATGGACACTTAGGTTGTTTCTGTGTCCTGGCTATTGTAAATAGTGCTGCAATGAACACTGTGGTATATGACTCTTTTCGAATTATGGTTTTCTCAGGGTATATACCCAGTAGTGGGATTGCTGGGTCATATGACAGTTCTATTTTCAGTTTTTTTTTTTTTTTTGTGGTACACGGACCTCTCACTGCTGTGCCCTCTCCCATTGTGGAGCACAGGCTCTGGATGCGCAGGCTCAGCGACCATGGTTCACGGGCCCAGCCGCTCCGTGGCTTGTGGGATCTTCCCGGACCAGAGCATGAACTCATGTCCCCTGCATCGGCAGGCAGACTCTCAACCACTGCACCACGAGGGAAGCCCTATTTTCAGTTTTTTAATGAACCTCCATACTATTCTCCATAGTGGCTGTATCAATTTACATTCCCACCAACAGTGCAAGAGGGTTTCCTTTTCTCCACACCCTCTCCAGCATTTATTGTTTGTAGATTTTTGATGATGGCCATTCTGACCGGTGTGAGGTGATACCTCACTGTGGTTTTGATTTGCATTTCCCTAATGATTAGTGATGTTGAACATCCTTTCATGTGTTTGTTGGCCATCTATATATCTTCTTTGGAGAAAGTCTATTTAGGTCTTCTGCCCATTTTTGGATTGGGTTGTTTGTTTTTTTGATATTGAGCTGCATGAGCTGCTTGTATATTTTGGAAATTAATCCTTTGTCAGTTGCTTCGTT
>RJWK010025137.1:0-27886 GCA_004363435.1 Platanista minor
TATAGGTATATAAAATATACATTTATATGGAAACACACGTTGTACAAACTAGGTAGTCTAATCAGCGGTGTCCTGTATTCTTTGGGAAGAGACAACAGATAGTAACTTTACATGAACTCCATTTTTCTTAGCAATGTTAGCAGCACTGGTTTATCATATGTCATTATATTGAGTTGGTCAATGAGGCATCTCATTATTCCATTTGTTATTCTTCACAACAGGCAAGTCCTCTGACCCCTTCCTTTTCTTTCATTAAGAAATTGAGATAAAGTTGTATAGAGGAACATTTCTACAACTACAGCACCAAACTCAAAGTGGGAATGCCATTGTCCAGCCTAAACTCGAGAATATGTTCTCTTGGACAACACTAAATCCTGGAAGGGGGCGTGGCAAAGCGGCAATAGGTGTGGAATTATTCAGCATCTCCGGCAAACAGCAATGGGGATTAAACAGAGCTTTCCTTAATAAGATTAATTCTGAAACACTGCCAGCGATATTTGGCATATCCCCGAAGATACAAGGCATTTGTATCTATGTAAGATTAAAGGAGCTTTCACACAAAGCAATTTTATTTTTCAACATCAAAGAGATGCTTCGAGGGATTGCTGGAAGGAGGCACACTGCAACAAATGCAGGCACTGCAAAAGCTTCTTTGTATAAAAGACAGTTTGCTCAGCCAGGAATTGTATCTACCCAGGACATACTGTTCTTCCAATCACAGGATTACAGAGAAGGCAAGGCCAGGGGTTAGGAATCAGGTCGACAAACTCCCAGACAGGTGGCTACCCAGTGATAACCTTGGATTTCCATGGAAGAGAGATCAATGCTTCTTGAGGCAGACTGCTGGACAGCTCTTATAAATAATAATGACGATGATGCTGGTAATAATAATGATAAGAAAGATCACCACAATAAGTGTGGAATTATTCAGCCACCATTTCTACATGCCAGGCACTGTATTTAGCACATAACAAATTACACAGACTTCTGCTGCTAAATCTTCCTCCTTCGGGCTTTTAACCAGCACCACCCCCCCGCCCCCACCAGGTCTGCTGTCTGGAGCTACACACAACAGATTTGCTCCACAGTGGCTGCAAATATTTGAAGGTACCCTTTATGTTCTTTATGTATATATTTTTTAGTGCTAAACTTAGGTTTAGTTTTGGAACCCGATGCAGGAATTTATATGGATCGGTATTACATTTCAGCTTGCTGCCTTTGCCTCCCCCTTCCAGGCTGCTCAAATATTTGTGAATCTGATTCCGTCATTCCGTGCATTAACCAGACATTATAAAAACTGCTGCTGAAAAGGATAAGCTTCCAAGGCTCCCTCCTATCCTTTTCCCTTTCTTCTTTTCCTCTTTCTTTCTGCAGACATTTGTTGAGGACTTTCTATGTGCCAGACACTGTCGGGCATGGGGGCTGCAACGTTGCAGAAGGCACGCCTGTAGACCTCAAGAGAGCTGCTTGCTTAAGCAGGCAGACAGAAAAATCAATTACGGTACAGTATAGTGTGCTTATGTCATGAATGAAAGAGGGGGAGGGAATTTTAGCAGGTGCCAGAAGAGTAATCATCGGTAAGGGGGGAAAGTAGGGAGCTAGGAAGATGCCAGCCCCACCTCTGGCTTCTGGGGTGTGGGACCCGTCAGGGACAGGGACCGTCCCCATGTAATTCAAAGCTAGCCAGAGGATGTCCCAGGGCTGGGGGAGGGGGGGAAGGCTTTAGCCACCATGAGGAACTGGGAAGAGAACTGAAATGGAAAGGAATGGAACGAGGATGGAGGTGAGGGGCGCCTACTTACAGAGGGGGCTGGGCTCTTACTGCCCGCAGTTACAGCCTTTGCTCCTCTCTGCTACCTGCCTGCCCCGTGGGGCTCCTCCCCACCCGCCCCCGTGGGCCTCCCTAAAGAATCAAGTACAGCTGCCTTGGCTAGCGGGGCTAAGCTTTCACATGGCGGACTAGAGAATCAGGGGGGCATTTTATTTTATTTTATTTTTTACCTTTTTATTTATTTATTTTATTTTTGGCTGCGTTGGGCCTTCATTGCTGCTGCGGGCTTTCTCTAGTTGCGGCGAGCTGGGGCTACTCTTCATTATGGTGCGCGGGCTTCTCATTGCGGTGGCTTCTTGTTGTGGAGCATGGGCTCTAGGCGTGTGGGCTTCAGTATTTGCAGCATGTGGGGCTCAGTAGTTGTGGCTCGCGGGTTCTAGAGCGCAGGCTCAGTAGCTGGGGCGCATGGTCTTTAGTTGCTCCGCGGCATGTGGGATCTTCCCGGACCAGGGCTCGAACCCATGTCCCCTGCATTGGCAGGCGGATTCTTAACCACTGCGCCACCAGGGAAGCCCCTTAACTTTTTATTTTATGTCGGAGTGTGTAGTTGATGAACAATGATAGTTTCAGGTGTACCGCAAAGTGATTCAGTTCTACATATACATGTATCTATTCTTTTGCAAATTCTTTTCCCGTTAAGGTTGTTACATAATATTGAGCAGAGTTCTCAGAGGGCATTTTGGATTTCAATGAGAGACCAGGGAGGGACAAAATGAGAGAGGAAGGGGGTTACTTGTGATCTGAAAATGCCCAGTTACTCACTGGGAAGGCTGATAAGACCAAGAGCAAAGGGACTTTTTGTTACAACTGCTCGTGGGGTTCTTCCAAGAGGAATTCTCCTGTCGTTTAGAGGCCGACCTCCACATGAAGACTGGAATCCTCAGGAGTCCAGGCAGAAGGGCTCATCTGCCCACGTTGCAGACCCCAGGATGGTGCTGGGAGCCTGCAGGTTCCCAGGTGTTAGGAATTTTGTAGGACAGAGAATAGGTGACCTTGGTAGACCCGTCATCCCATGTTGGACCCGCGTCCTTGTTCAACGAGGGATACCTCGGGGCAGTGAGCCCCTCCTAAGGGAAGAAACCTCTGTAGCCAAGAGGCGACAGAGTCCTGGGAATGAGTGGGTTCTGGGCCCATGCTACCTGCTGCCTGGGAACTGGCCCCACACCTCTCCTCAGGCTTCCTAGAATCCCTGAAAGCCTCTTGCACACACTGATTTGATTAGGGCTGCGGGGCTCCACCTGTTGCCGGGAGTTCAGAAAATCATGACCTGGGTGAGGAGTGCTGATCGTGTTTATTTCCTTACAGAGCGTGACCATGAACATGGTCAGGGGTAGCCCCCGGGGCACCGAGTGTGTGGCCATGAGTGGGTGCAAACCACACACATATAGCTGAGCTCCAAAAGCACAGCTCATAGCTGGGAACCAACATAAAGCTGAAGTTGATCACAGCCACTGGTGGAAGCAGGACTGGTCTTCAATGATTTGGAGCTGAGAGGCAGGCTCAGGACTTGGGGTGTGCTGCCTAAACACCCCTTTCTTCTAAAAGGCTAAGACATCAGTCTAAAATGGCACAGGTGCCTGGCTCCACTTTTGGAGTTTGGAGGGATTAAATATGAAAACCGCATAAACTGTGTTATTAAACTAGCACCTCCTATTATTGGTGGGACAGGAAGAGCATATAGGCAGATATTTCTAGACCAAGAGATGGTGAGCTACATGAGCCCAAAGTGAAGAGGCCGGGTAAAGCCCTAAGATCCAGGAGACCGGCAGGTGCTGGGTGGAGGACTAGTGGATGCAGTCGTTGGCTGAGGACTGGGAAGGGTGAGGAATTTGCTGTCGAAGCCCTACCTAACAGTATACATTAGCCCCAAACCACATCAGCAAAGATGAGACGGCAGGGCTCCACTGTCTCATGGTTCAAGAGAAGCCTGGAGATTTGCTAGACGGCAGATAAGATAGTTTCCTTCCAATAAGAGACTGGAGAGAAGTTTGATTCTAGAACAGGTCAGTGTATTCAAGACTTTACCTGTAGGACTCATGTCTTTCCTGTCAATCCTTCGTGTGCCCAGGAGGAGGCCCTGTTAACGGTTACACTGCTTAACATTAGGAGTCAGTTTACAAAGAGGCCAGGTCTTTGGGCTGGTCATGGAGGAGCTGGTTAGTCCAGGTGTTGCAGGCCTCTCTCAGAGCTAAGGCCAGGGATGTGTCTACCGAGCAGCCCTCCTGCCTGGGCTTCCTCCTGGCCCGTGTTTCGAGCCCCTTCTTGGTTTGCTAGTCACAGCCCTGCTTTATTTTCTGGAGAATGTTGTACACATTTTCACCAGCCCTTCCAGAGGGGGATTTCTTTCTGGGATGCCGGCCTTGCTTTTGAATTTTCTTATCACTTGAAAGCGAGTCTATTCATCCTTTAAAACCTAACTTCAAGTCACCTCCTCCGTGAGGACGTGCAAGCTTTTCTGGAAAGAGTCTGTCCTCTTTCTCCCACATCTCTTTCAACTCTTCTTTTGCCGCACCGTGCGTGTGCGTTTGCACGTCTAGCACAACGCCTGGCATGTAGCAGGATTTCAGCTGGAGCCTGTGGACCGAATGGATGATCCGTAGGAAGAAAGGCGCACAGGAGACTGCATATCAAGTTTCTGATTTGGACTTTTCAGGCCCCCATCCACTTATCTTTTCTTTTGTGTTATGGAGGGAAAAACCCAAGACATGGGTTGTGGGAGGGCTCAGACAGCAAAGATGTAGCTGATGAAGAGGACAGGACCCTTGGGTGTAGCTCGGGTGCTGCCACCGCAGGCTTGGAAACCCTAGCTCGAGCTCTGGGAGAAGTCTCATTTCTGTAAAGGATCCGGGATATCCCCTGCTGCTCTGCAAACACAAGGCCATCTGGTTGCTGTTGTTATCGTCCTCAGTAGCTGTTTATAATCTCTCTGACTAACTGGCAGGATTCTTGGCTGATAGCCTCCTTCAGTGAGATTCCTGGTGCTGTGCCTGTGCTGATCGGGATCCACATCAAAAAATGCCAGGGGGCAAACACTGAAGTCAAAAAGTTACGTCCATCCCCTTAGACCAATCAGTGCAGTTTTTAGCAGTATAGACACCCCAGTGCACTCATTAGAACATAATTTCCTACGGCCTTTTTAAAAATAAATAGAATTTCAGATGTATTCAGGTTTGAACTCTCAAGGAGGGCGACCTTGAGCCGTCACATGGCAGGAGCACCTGTGGAGTACTAGCACTGGCCACTCCGTGCCATCGCCCTGGAAAGGTTGGGGCCCCTTTTTTGGTCCCATTTTAGAGGGGGTGGGGGTGGGGGTGGGGGTGGGAGCGGGGGGAAGAAACACAGATAAACTGAGTCATTCGCCTTGGGTCACAGGAGCCGGTGTGTGCCCAAGGCTGGAACTTGGGATGCGCGGGATTCTTTTCCTGCTTAATTGACTGGTCTGTGCCGACTGAAAAGGAAGAAGTCATACTGTCACACCCAGAGTATTTCCTTGAACTCAGGGCCAGGGCTGTCTGGAGTGGAAGGGGCCCAGTCCTCCTTTATTTGCAGAAGTATATGGACCCGACAGCGCGCTTCACGAAGGGGAGAAGCGCGGCACAGTCGGGAACACGAAGGCCAAGGGAGGAAGAGCGGAGAAAGGGAGAGAAACAAAGATGTTCCGCGTGGTGTCGCGTCTTTGTTCCCCAGCCCCTTGATCCGCTCCCCACTCCCTGGCGGGGCTGGAGGAGGAGGAGTCGGGTCTCCCCGCGCGCGCGGCGTTGGTTGCCCGCGGCTCTTACCCAAGCTCGGCGGCCGAGCGGCTCCAGCGCGGGGTCCTGGCGCCCGAGTTTGTTTGTCTATCGGTTACCGTGGGAACGGAGCCCCGCCCTCCCCGGTTTCCGGAGAAGCTGCGCCTCGGCGTCGGGAGTTCCAAGCCTCTGGACCAGCCCTCGGCTTCCCTTTCCCACCTTCTCTCCTGGCCGGGGAGATCTTGGGGCCCAGCGGCAGTGGCTGGCCATCATGTTTTCTCACTGCGGCGTCAGGGCCACCTGCGTCGGGCGTTCCCCGAAATGGGGACGGTGGACCCCAGAGAGCCACGACCTGGAGGCAGCTGGCGCCTGCCAGGCCAGACAGGCCTCCCAGGCAGAGGAGGGGGGGCAAAGACCAGGCGGATTTTTATTTTGTTTTATTATTTATTTAATGGTACGTAATTTTTATAACTTTTTCTGATTAGACAATCACGCAGCGTCTCCTTTCCCGAATCCTGGGGCGCAGAGCTTGTGGGTGGGTGGCAGCTAAGATGGAGAGACAGGTCTCAGGCTCCCAGAGCTGCGACCCTTTAGCTGGTCAGGTGTGTGAGGCTGCACGGTGGCCTGGCCCGGTGGTAACACATGAGGCACCCTGAGTGGACTCATTCGGTCTGGCCCCCAGGACAGAGACCCCTAAGCGTCCTGGAGGGCCTCCCCTTTGCCCCTCTGGAGTACTCTTGGAGCGGGGAGGGGGCCTAAGAAGCCGCCCTGAGGGGACAGAGAGTCCAGGTGCAGGGGCTTGGTCTGGGGTCAAGGGTAGGAGGAAGCCAGTGAAGCTCACACGCTCTGGCTTCTCTGAGTGGCCTCGCTGGATGTGCCGAGAGGCCCAGGTGGGCCAGGAGGCCAGGTTGAAATCCATTTCTGGCCAATTATCACAGAGAGCCAGAAGAAAAGAACTCAGATCTCTGAGGTGCCAGTAATTTTCTGTGATATCTTTTCCCATTTTAAATAAATATTCACTTCTGCACCTAAATTCATATTTATAATGTTTTATCCTTTTTCTCAAAGAGGGTCCACCAGATTGTATAAGCTCTAGGCATCCACAAAACCTGAAGAGTCCAGAGTACCACACGCATACCAGGAGTGTCTGCCCCTGGGGTTCTTCATAATGCTTCTCGGGGCCCTGTGCCAGGCTCTTGGGAAGGGAGTGGGAAAGACAGACAAGGGCGCTCCAGTGGGAGACAGACACACAGAGGACCTTGGCGATTGTCAGTGGTTCCACCTCTGCTTGGTGGTCCCATAGGAGGTAAGCAAGTGGAAGATGACCAAATAGCGATTTCTGGCCCCCCTTTCCCCCATGTGGAGACAGAGGAAGAAAAGCAGAGAGAAACCAAGCCCATACTCCTACCAAGGGGTGACAGCAGGAGCCTCAGTGAGTTGGGGAGGGGTGTAGGAAGGAAATAGGAAGACCGATGATGTTACCACGTGTCCAGAGAACTCTTTGAATATTTGGTTCCCAAGGACCTCTTGAAGGACACAGGGAAAATTTGAGGCCAGGTTATTACAACAGTTTTTGCTCTGTGTGTGTGTGTATATGTGTGTGTGGTGGGGCAACTGGTCAAAGACTACTTTGGAGATTTCTCTCTCATTTATACTCTGGCAGTGTCAAGGGTTGGCTTGGGGGAACTTTTGTAGCCCTCCTGCCCCCATAATCTCCATTACCTCACCTGAATCTAAGTCAGAAGTGTACATGGGGCTTCCCTGGTGGCGCAGTGGTTGAGAGTCCGCCTGCCGATGCAGGGGACACGGGCTTGTGCCCCGGTCCGGGAGGATCCCACATGCCGTGGAGCGGCTGGGCCCGTGAGCCGTGGCCACTGAGCCTGCGCGTCCGGAGCCTGTGCTCCGCAACGGGAGAGGCCGCAACAGTGAGAGGCCCGCGTACCACAACAAAAAAAAAAAAAAAAAAAAAAAAAAAATAGTGTACATGGTTTGCAAACACAGCTTCAAGACAAGTTTCCTAGCCTAGCACTCCCAACAGTCTGTGGCCCCTCAGGCCCTGTCATACAGAAATTTCAGCGTCTGTTCCCTAGCCTGGTGACTGGAACCTTGGATGCATCATGGTAAGGCCTTCCACAAGATGGCACTGATGGGTTTCGTTTTCACTTTATTTTTTAATGTTGATTCATTCCTTTGTCAGTGTTTTATTGAATGCCTACTGTGTGCTAGTATTGTTCTAGGAGGTGCTGGGGATACAGACTGAACAAAACAAACGAAGTCTCAGGTTTCAAGGAATTTTAAAAGGTTATGATTCTTACACTTTCAGAGGCAAAACTCAACTGTGATGTACGTTTCCCCATTTATGTTGCTGGTATATACTCTTGACAGTTCTGCTCCTTTTCTGGCAGTTGCACACTTTTTATTCCCCTGCAAGCTGGGTGTGGCCTGGAGGAACTATAGACACTTTTCTTATTTGGCTGGGGACAGGATTAACTTTTATATGTCTGTGTATTAACTTTGTGTATCTGTCTGTGTATCCTTTTTGCCAGGAAAACACTACGTTTTAACGTGGATGATTCCAACTTGTTGCCAAACACCAGCTTATCATTCCGAGGCCTCAACTTGTGATTCATCTGCCCATTTGAGTAAATTCACAGCTCCTTTTTAAAGAAAAATTCTGGCAGGTCTTTCAGATATCCTGGTGACCTACCTCCAAATAAAGTGAGGTGGGCCTTGATCTGGGTAGAATTTATCAGACACTTCTGCTTTTCATAGTGAGACATCAACTCTGCTGCTTGACCATCTACCCCAGAGAATAAGTACAGTCAAAGAGCTTGCTCTTGCTAAAGGCAAATCTGAAATCAGAATTGAGAGAGGCCGGCTGAGGTCCATGGGAACTGCCCATTCCTTCAGCTTCGTAAGCTCTACCTTTGCTAACTAAGCTAGATTCCCAAAGGCAACATCTTTGAGGACATTTACTCCACTAACTTGGCTTCTTCTGGAAATACCTTCACTTAGCTATGATTGAAGATCTTGACTTTTATTGCAGACTAATATAAAAATGGTCGTAAAACAAATGTTTCTGTACTTTTGGCAAAAATAACTGTTACGGACCTCGTTCACTTTACCACTCCATGTCCTTTAAGTAAGGATTCACAAGAGCCCTAGACTCATCTGACCACCTGCTCGACTTGACCTTTCTACTTGGGTGTCCAGCAGGTGTATCCCATTGAACAAGGTCAGCACCAAACGCCTGTCCTCCCCCACGATCTGCCCCTCCCTCAGTCTGTCTGCTCCACAAACAGCAGCTCCAGCGCTCAGCCAAGCGACTTGGAGCTGTCTTGGCCACTCTCTTCCTGTGTCACCTCACTTGTAACCCGTTATCACATCCTGCCTCTACCTTTAACACCCATCCAGAACCTGATCATTGCTCACCACCTTCTGTTGTATGGAACATTTCACAAGCTTCTTAAACTGGTCCCTCTAGTTCCGTGTTTTGTTCCCTTCCATCCACACTCGACATACCATCCGGAATGATCCTTTAAAATATTAGGTCACGGCACTTCTCTGCTCAAAATCTTCCCAGGACTTTCTGTCTTATCCGAAGGAAAAAAGCCCAAGATCTCCACTTCCTGTCCCTCCCTTCCCAACTCTGACCTGGCATCCTCATAATGTCCTGATTTACATCATGGGGCTCTCACTGGTCTTGTGTGCTCCTCTCCCAGGGTCTCTATCTGGAAGACTCCTCTCCAGATAGTGACGTGACCCCTCCCTCTTCCCCTTTCACGTCTTTCCTCAAATGTCGCTTTCTCAGTGAGGGGTTTCCTAACCACCCTATTAAAACTGCAGGTCACTGTCTGAGCTCTGTCTTCTCTGTTCCAGCTTCATTTTTCTCCATAGCACTTATCACTGTCTGACACACTCTATGTGATATTTATTGTCTGTCTCAACCTACTGGCATGTAAGCTCACTGAGGGCAGGGACTTTTATCTGTTTGTTTTGCTTTGTTCACTTCTGTATCCCACCCAATGAACACTGCCTGGGACATAGGAGGTAGTCAGTAAATACCTATTGAATGAATGATTAACTTCTGTCAGTGTCAGAGAAAAAGTATCTTTTGTATCAAACGTGTGTTTCCTTAGGCAATTTCATAGCTGTTACTCATTGTACTTTACTTTTTGGTTTTACTACCAGGTAGTTCAAAGTCAAATATAGAGGGAGTTACAATGACTGTTGCACCTATGGTCTCTGACTCAGTGATCTTCCCCCTCTACGTGGTTTTTCATTGCCTTCACTTTTAACTCTTTTTAAAAAAAATAAATTTATTTATTTTATTTATTTATTTTTGGCTGCATTGGGTCTTCGTTGTTGCACGTGGGCTTTCTCTAGTTGCGGGAGTGGGGGCCACTCTTCGTTGCGGTGCGCGGGCTTCTCATTGTGGTGGCTTCTCTTGTTGCGGAGCACGGGCTGTAGGTGCACAGGCTTCAGTAGTTGTGGCGCACGGGCTTAGTTGCTTCTCAGCACGTGGGCTCTTCCCGGACTAGGGCTTGAACCCGTGTCCGTTGCCTTGGCAGGCGGATTCTTAACCACTGCGCCACCGGGGAAGCCCCACTTTTATCTTTTATTTGAACAACTTTGTATGTATCTGTATCCTCAGGGAGTATTCATGGAACTTTTCGGCTTCCAGTAAATATTTGTTGAGTGAATGCACTGTATGCCATTTTAATCCTGTTTGGAAGTAAGTGGGATATGAGTAGTAAATTATTAGTGATCTCTGGTATGACTAAAAAGTAATGGGCTAGAGAGAAACAAGTGCTTATTGGGAGAGGATGGACTGGTTAAGAAAGAAGCACTGCACGTGCCCCACGGCTGGGGTGAGTGTAGGGTTGATCATCCCGACTGGGACAGTGAGAGGGGAGAGATGGGTAATTTTCCTGGGACAGCAGGCATAAACTGGGACTGTCCTAGCAAACTAGGACAAATGATCACTTTAGCAATGGTTAATATTTATTAAATGGTTAATATTTATTAAATAGTAAATATTTAATATAGGCTCAAGTTCAGAAAAGTAAGCATGAGTAAAGTGGATTCCTTTGGGAGGATCAACAAAAGCCACCGCCAGCACCCAATGAGGACACGTTCCTCTATGTTAGAAAAGAGTTCAGTCAACAGGTTGACTTTTGTTGTTACTTCTCTCCTCAACATTAACTTTGGCAGAGCAGTTTTAAAACCTGGAAAAGAGGAAGCAGCAAATACAGCAGGATACAGAGGGATGAAGCAGAGGGTACCAAATAGAGAGAAACCCTGGACCCCGGAGAAATCCAGCTGCTTTTGCAGGCAGCCCCCTGAATTCCTCTCAGACGTGGGTCTGTTTTTTGTCCATCCCTGAAGCAGGATGGAGGTGAACTGACCTCTCTTCTGCCTGATGGGGAGACCCCTGCCTTCTGTCCCCTTTCAATCCCCAAACCCGGCTTTCTGCCCTCTCCAGCCACCAGGCCTCAGAATCACTCATTAAGGCCAATTCCGTAGGTTCTGGTGGCAATAAGAGAACCCAGAGCCTAGGTGAGGTTTTTGGAGGTAACATTTATCGCTTCCTGACATCTACCGTGGAGCCAAGAGAAGTTAGGCTAACAATTTTCTTTCCACAAAATCACGCCGGTGACAGGTGACTGCATATGGACTCATGGAGAATCCACTCATGGAGAATACATCCCTCCAGACATCACAGTTCAAGGGAGCACTCTGCAGTTGCCAGGGGCCCCTTTCCTTTGTAAAGCTGGGCACCACCTTCATCCTCTTTTAGACTCTAGGCACGGGGGCTTTGGTTGAGTAAGACCTCACCAGGGTCTTACTCATTACTGGGTCCTATTTATCACACCCTGTCTAGTGATAGGTAGTAGTTCTTTTCTAATTTTTAAAAAATCTTTTATTTTTTTTAATAGTTTAAAAAAATTTTATTTATTTTTGGCTGTGTTGGGTCTTCATTGCTGCGTGTGGGCTTTCTCTAGTTGTGGCGAGTGGGGGCTATGCTTTGTTGCAGTGCGCGGGCTTCTCATTGCGGTGGCTTCTCTTGTTGCACACCATAGGCTCTAGGCACGCGGGCTTCAGTAGTTGTGGCATGCAGGCTCAGTAGTTGTGGCACGTGGGCTTCAGTAGTTGTGGCTCACGGGCTCTAGAGCGCAGGCTCAGTAGTTGTGGCTCAGTTAGTTGCTCCGCGGCATGTGGAATCTTCCTGGACCAGGGCTCGAACCCGTGTCCCCTACATTGTCAGGAGGATTCTTAACCACTGTGCCACCGGGGAAGCCCTCTTTTTAAATTTTTTAAATTGAAGTATAGTTGATTTACAATGTGTTAATTTTAAGTGTACAGCAAAATGATTCAGTTGTATACATATGTGTATATGTATTTTATATATATACACACACACACACACACACACACACACACACACACGCATTCTTTTACATTTTTTTTTTTTCCGGTACGCGGGCCTCTCACTGTCGTGGCCTCTCCCATTGCAGAGCACAGGCTCCGGACGCGCAGGCTCAGCAGCCATGGCTCACGGGCCCAGCTGCTCCGCGGCATGAGGGATCTTCCCGGACCGGGGCATGAACCCGTGTCCCCTGCATCGGCAGGCGGACTCTCAACCACTGTGCCACCAGGGAAGCCCCTACACACATTCTTTTTCAGATTATTTTCCATTATAGGTTATTACACGTTCTTAATTTTTATGCTCATTTGGATTTCTGCCTTCTCATTCCAAGTGTAGCTGGCTTCAGCAATGGGTAGCTCTTTTTTTTTTTTCTGAAAGGCAACAGGGGTAAAAAAAAATGTTTTGAAAATCCTGCCTTTTTATATATATGGACAATCAACTTTTCCTCTCCCAGGGCGTTGTTTTCCTTGTTCCTTCTTTAACTGTAGAATGGAAGAGCATCCTCCAAGTCAAACAGCTCTCTCATGCGCCTTCTTATGCATTCCTGCTGTAGGGAATTGTACCCCAGGGGAGCAGAGGTCAGGGAGAGAGCTCCAGGCTTAGAAGCACAGGAAGAACAGACAAATCGGCACATTGCTAACTTGGTTCTACTGTACAGAGCCCTTAACCACAGTTGAGGGTGTCACAAGAAAGAAGTAATCACTGAAGAATAGCTTAAAAAGGAAAAAAAAAGGGAAAAGAAAAGAAATCAAGGCCATGTAAGAGCCTCTCACTATGACAGGTTTAATTCTGCTGTATATGGTGGCCCATCTGGAAGATTTTTCTTCTTGTGTTAGATCCCACCTGGGAAACTTGAAACCCCTTAATAAACTGAGGGGTAACGAGGAATGTTCCAAGCCCCCTCATCTTCTTTTCACAGGGTGGCCACCTTGCATTCAGGACACTTGCAAGCTGTGTGTGTCTTTGCAAGGAGCCAACAAGCATGTTTTTCTTGTGGACTGTGGGGATAGGGCCTTAGTGAAACACCACACCAGGGTCCCTTGAACAGGACAGACAAGTGTCAACTCCAAGAACACTGCTTCTCTGTAGACAGACTCGATGGATGCCTGGCCAAGCAGGCTTTGCCACTGTCCCAGCCTCCCAGGCCTCTGCTGCCACTCTGGATGGACCAAGCCCCTTTGAAGACACAGATGACACCAAGGTGGCTAAGGAATATCCCAAGCTGCCACACTGCTGGGTGGCAGGTGCCAGCAAGCCTTCCTTACACTTCTTCCTCAGTCTTTTTGGAAAATCTCCCTGGAAACTGCTAGAAGAAGCTGCTTTTGGCTGCACCTGTTTGCTGCAGGGCTCCTGGTTCTCTGTAGTGATTTGGGGTCAGGGTGGATGTCACAGCATCTGCTTTATCAGCACAATTGATTTAACTGTATCCAGGAATTGAGAGAAATTTACAAAGATTTCCTTCCCTGGAAAAACTGAGAAAAGCAAATCTTATCTCTTAGGAATCGAGAAATGTTTGTATTTCAAAGCAAAGCTTTGCTGTAATGAAAGGACGATGTGGGCTTCCTGTAAAAATTCTTACTTTTTGACCCACAGTCAACAAGATTCTTAGCTATAAGGATCAGAGCTTTATATCTTGCACCACCATTGGATATAAAGTCTGTTAGAGCTCTCCTAAACTGAGGACAGTCCATTGCAGGGCTGAGTGTGGATCTGATGGTGGTTCCTTCTGTCTGCTTGCTCAGTTGGTCCACCTGGGTGAATCGTGAACCATGGTGTAAAAGAGCCTTTGAGTTATTATCTCAAAATATGAACAGGTTTTATAACCAGTTGGGTTGGGTTGATGGGTTGATGAACTCATCAAGGGAAGAAAGTTGCCTGGCTTTGAGAGAGCTGGGCTGCAGTTGGGTGCCCGTGTTCCAGTGATTTACAGTCCCTTTTAATGCAGTTGGGATTGGGAGCAAAGGTCAGAATGGGTCTCTCAGTAGATGTATGAGAGTGGATTTTAGATATAAATTATGCAACACTTGAAGTTCAACACAGATACCAATTGAGCAGCTCTTTCATGGTGTTTGGGGAGTTACGACTGATTTGTGGTCTACTTATGAACGGGGATAGGTCACCTTCCAGTTATGAAAGTATTTTTCACATTAAGACACCCATAATTAATTAGAGGTTCATGTGGTGAGGTCATGAATGGGAAGGCTTGGTGTTTTGACCCCCTAAATCTGTGTTCCTGCCCACAGGGCCTCAGTGATAGATTTCATTCATCGTTCACAAAGGAATTATGAGGTCTCGTCTCTGAGTCCAGCGCGAAAACACTTTTATGGCACCGTTAAAATTGGAGCTTGTTCAAGTTGCAGCCGAGAAGCTGACTTTTCTAAGACAAATAATATAATATATTTTATTTCAATCCAAGATTTAACTTTGAGACTCCTGGGTGAGGCTTTTGTTTTCCAAATATTTTGGATAGACTTGGTTTACTTTTCCATTAGGGGGTAGGAAAGAATTCTAAGCAACTCAGCCTTTACCCAGTAGAGCTAATCAAATGAAAGAAAACTTTGATTCATTTGATTCAAAGCTGTGTAGCAGCCAGAAATAATTCACCTCCTGGTTACTAATCTGCGCCCCTTTCTGATGATAGCCTGGATGCCCCGGAGCTGTAGCTTGAGTCATTTTCTGAAATACCCGAGGAAGCCCTGGGAGCCAGGGTTGTTAATTTTGCCTGAGGTATTTGATGCTAAACATAAATACTTTGAGTGTTGGGCTCCTGAGAAAGCAGAGATTTTATTTTGAAGCCCCAGAGGCTGGCTTTCCACGTCCCATTAGAGAGAAGCCACCACAGAGGGCTCTATCAACACTTGTCTTCTGCTCCAGGCCTGTAGGATCCGGTGCTGTCACACCTTAGAGAAACTTTATTTCTAGGTCTCGGAGTGACAGTGCCCACCTGTTCTGTTCATTTGTTCTTTAAATGTGAGATTTCATACTTAAGTGTCCCAGAGTGGACCGGCGTACACCAGGGCACAATCATCTAGTAACACGGTGGACTTCTTGTGATTTTCAGAGTCTGCCATTAAGGTTTGCAGGCTCAGAGTGATCTAAAGCTTTTAAATCAAAATCTTATCTTCATGTGGTTGTCTTCCAGGAAATGCTGCACGATTTTTCTCCTCTGCCTCAGAGGAATTTCTCTATCTCTTCTTTATAACCCACCCTCACCTCTACCTCTTTCCTCTTCTTGTTCACTTGCTCCACTTCACTGGCTTCATGACTCTTCTGAGCACTTTATCCTTCCTCCTCTATACAGCAGAAATGGGCGCGGCTGGGGAGAGCTGGAGGGAGGAATGGACAGAGAATAACAACTCCTCTATCTACTGGGTACTTTTAGGTGAGAGACACTGTGCTAAGCACTTTAGATGTTTTGCCACTAAAAGTTGATGAGAAGGGACCACCATCCTTGCATTCAACAGGGAACCTGGAATCCTTTGAGGGTAACGCAGTGGAGAGTGAATTGGTTCAAGCTTGGCCAAGAATGACCTTGGGTCAGGCTGGGTGTCCAGCCAGATTGCGCCACAGCGCCCGCTAGCTGACTCGAAACTATCTTGAGCAGTCGGAAAGGAATGCACGTTCATTGAGAATCACCCCTGTGCCTGTCCCTGGGTGAGATGTTTTCTCTTACGTGATCTCACTTAATCTTCACAGCACATTCAAAGTGGGTAATATCGGGCTTCCCTGGTAGCGCAGTGGTTGAGAGTCTGCCTGCCGATGCAGGGGACGTGGGTTCGTGCCCCGGTCCGGGAAGATCCCACATGCCGCGGAGCGGCTGGGCCCGTGAGCCATGGCCGCTGAGCCTGCGCGTCCGGAGCCTGTGCTCCGCAACGGGAGAGGCCGCAGCAGTGAGAGGCCCGCGTACCACAAAAAAAAAAAAAAAAAAAAAAAAAAAACCAAAAAAACAAAGTGGGTAATATCTCTTCCATTTGACTAATAGGAAATCTGATACTAAGGTAAAGTAAGTTGCCAGTGGCTAAGCTGTGACCACATTTGAATGGAGGGCACTGATGCCTCAAAACCATGCTGGCTGGTCCTCATTCTGGGTGAATGAATTCTCTGAGAAGTTGGGATTACCTTTTTGCTGGTCTTATGTGAATGTCTACCCTGGGGAGGTGGAGCATGTTTGTACCAAAACCATTCCTAGGGTTTAGCTCCTAATCCTCTTTTTTCATACCATCTATTCCTACCCCACCTCATAGGCAGAAAATTGTTAATATGCACAGCTCTTTCTTGTGGTTTGGGCTAACAGTCCCAGTGGAGGCGTTCCAGTGGTAGGAATGGATGGAACAGTATGTGTGGCCTGAGCACTTTCTGATATTCCACTCAGATATTCGCCATCTTTTATAAAAGTAAAGAGCTGGGGACTTTCCGGGAAGGTGGCTCCTGGATTGTGTCCCACCTGCCTTCTGTCTCTAGCTCGAGCTCTTTTTTGATGGGGCAGGTCTGCAGCTCCATGTGAGTGAGGCCTCAGTTGGGGGCCTGCAGAGTCTTCACAGCCCATTTATGACTGGGGGAGGGTCTCAGAACAAATCATTAATGACCAGGAAGGAACACGAGTACCGGGACCGTTGTGTAAAGATGTGTTGACACCTTCTGAAAAGATCAAGAAAATGCTGCATGAAAGTTTGCAGAATGGGAGTTAGTAGCTTGGATGAAAATCTTGGGGATAACAATGGAGTGCTCTTTCAAGAACTTTCAACATGGACGTTGACAATTCTGAGTTGACAAGTAGCTTAAGACCTATAAACTCTGTATGAGAAGAGGCTTTAGATGTTTCTCCCCAGTTTAATGTGCTTATATGTTCCTTTTTATTAATGCACAAGAGTAAAAAAATGATAAAAAAATCTGTAAGCCTGAAAAAGCCCTTTCGATAAGTATAAAGTAACATCATTCTAAGTTATAAAAAAAACATTACGTCATAGTTTAATCGGAAGTGTTCTTTTTCTTTCTAAGTGGTGCATAAAATAATGATGCATCTTACATAGATGGAATCGTGGATCCAGGGAAATATGGCCCCTACACCGCCACGTGGAAGGAAAGATATTTACAAGTGTGCAAGTACATCATCACTCAGGGACTATATAACCTGCATCTGAAGAGCAGGTTTGAATAAAAAACAACAAACAAAACAAGTGAAAAATCAGAGTAGCAAGTTAGGAGGTAATGAGGAGAGAAAAAAACAGCAGTGAAACCTTCATCATATAGTTAAGGAAATGCTATCTTAAACCCTCAGCGGCTTATACTGGAGGCTCGTATCGTGCTCTCATAAAGCCCTGTCATCGTGGTGGTGAGCAGGGGCAGGGTGGGTGTTCTGCTCCACTCAGTGTCCTGGCCTGGACTGTGGGGACTTTGCTGGCTTCAATTTGTCCCTCCCGAGATTGCCCTGGGTGTCCAGACATCAGATGGGGGAAGAGAGAGAATCCAGAAATTGGAGACTTTGCAGGTTTGGAAAAGTCGTCTACTTCTCGACTTAGATAAATCTAAGAAATATTTGAACAGCTAATTTCCATTAAAACTCAGACCTTTGGAAAACGTCAGATTATGGGGGTAGCTTTTCCGCCTCCTATTTCAGGGAAGTTGAGAGAGAGGCATGGAGGCCAAGGGCTGTGGAGAATAACAGCAGGGAGTTCATCCTGGAA
Source organism: Platanista minor (assembly GCA_004363435.1). Lineage (NCBI taxonomy): Eukaryota > Metazoa > Chordata > Mammalia > Artiodactyla > Platanistidae > Platanista > Platanista minor. The sequence goes on from RJWK010025137.1 coordinate 17,674, forward strand.
GCAGGATCAGGATCTCAGAAAGGAACTCCTCCAACCCCAGGGCAGGGCCCTCACCATTCCTGACAAGCAGGCCTTCACAACCTCTGTGGACCAGTGACCACCGAGCAGCTCTCAAGTATTACTTTGTCCTAAAGAGGAATTTTTATTGGGGTTATTCTATCCCTGCTCTTCCATTCCAGACTGAATCTGTGTGGTGTGGAGGTTAACTTGTCTTTTTATTTCTTAGCTCACTGCCCACTCTGAGCCCCAGATGCACCTGATGGAGAGAATTTCACATCACTGGGGAGCTTCTGAGTTTTGAGCTGGATTCAGTAATTAGATGACTTTGGGTTGTGTTTCTTAAAGAGATGCTGAGGGTCTCTGGATTAAGTGGATATTTAATGACCAGAAGTTGTTCACCGAAATCTATTTCCATTTCTTCCAGGAGACACAGCACAGCTACATTTCTCCATCTTTTTTGCAGTTTGGGGTAGCCATGTGCTGAGTTCTGGCCAATGGAATGTGCTGGAAGGGAGGTAAGCCACTGTGAGGCCTGTCCGTGCTGTGTCTCCTCTACCTGCCAGTCGGATGCTGATACTCATGGCGACCACGGACGACAAGAGTTGAAAATGGAGAGGCTTCCGTCAGTCTAGGTTTGAGAGCGACTGCACAGAGCAGAGCCTCCTGCCTCCAGTTTGACTTTACCTAAGTGCAAAATAAATTGACATTGTTTTAAACCTCTGAGATCACAAGGTTTATGTGTCACAGCGGTTGGCATTACCTTAGCTAATACAAATTACCGAAGGATGCTAGATGGGGAGTGTGTACTATGAATGATGAATAACCACTCTTGAAGAGAACTACCGCAAAGAAAATTCTAGTAATATTCTGGAAAATAAAGTAGTAAATTATCCTAGAAACACCTAGAAATTGGGATGGGGAGAAGGAATACCTCAGCATGGACTGCTCAATTCTGTGATACTTAGAAGAGAATGAATCCTAGATAGGATTGTGAAAGCACAGCTACTGACCCAGAAGAAATCACAATTTAACCCAAATTCACCAAAAAAGATGGAAATTGAACAGTTACCGTTGAGAGAATGGAAATAGCACCAGGACTAGATGAATTCAACTGTTTCTTGAATTCTATCTAATCCTTAAAGACCAGAAAACTTAATATTATATAAGCAATTCCACATCAAGGAAAAAGAGGGAAAACTTCTCCATTTTGTGAACCCAGCATAATTTTAATATCGAAAACTGATAATGATGGTATAGAGAAAACTATAGACTAATTTTATTTATTAATATGTATGCAAAAATTCTGAATAAAAGTATTAGCAAATGGAATCCAGCAATGAAAAAACAATAATTATGATCAAGTAGGGTTTAGCCAAAGACAACACGGGTAATGAGATACAAAGGAAATCTATCAGCGTCATTCATTACATCAGTGAAGGGAAAAATGGTCATATTAACTGATGTTGAAAAGTCTTTGGATGGAATTCAGCACCCATTCTAGACAAAAATGACGTATAGGGCTTCCCTGGTGGCGCAGTGGTTGAGAATCTGCCTGCTAATGCAGGGGACACAGGTTCGAGCCCTGGTCCGGGAGGATCCCACATGCCGCGGAGCAACTAGGCCCCGTGAGCCACAACTACTGAGCCTGTGCGTCTGGAGCCTGTGCTCCGCAACAAGAGAGGCCGCGACAGTGAGAGGCCCCTCACACCGCGATGAAGAGTGGCCCCCGCTCGCCACAACTAGAGAAAGCCCTCGCACAGAAGCGAAGACCCAACACAGCAAAAATAAATAAATTAATTAATAAAATCCTACCCCCGACATCTTCAAAAAAAAAAAAAAATAACGTATAATTGGTTTACAATATCTGGCAAATTCTGAGGTTGGCTAATCCTGACCCATTCCTAGTCTCCTTTGTTGGGACTGGTTCCATTATTGAGGCTGGATGAGTTAAATAACTGTTTTCTTGAAGTTAGAAGTTGCCATGTGACTTCATGTTATCTGAAGTCCCATAAAAGTTTTTTTTCCGATGAAGCTTTTGCTAATCTGATAAAAAGGGATTAGCACAGTTGGTGCTGTCCCTTTCCCTATTCTTTCAGCCTTGAACATGGCTGTGATAGCCTGCAGCTAGGACAGCCATTCTGCAACCATGAGGCGACAAGCGTGAGGGGTAGGCCAGACTAGCCCCAAATACTCCATTCCCGACTTTGCTGAGCTGCTAAGTAGACACCCATCATTGTCTACCCCTATATCTCATTATTATGTCTACATCTACTGACTTGGAGGATGGATTAATTGCCATAGGAATGGGCCCCAGTGAATCAGCCCTTCCGTATCTCCACCCAAGTGGGGACCGTCTCATTTTGACCCTGGGCCTGGTCACGTGACTCACTTTGGCCAATGGGACAAATATGATGCAAGCAGACGCTTGCATTTGTGCATTGGGCTTGCCCTCTTGGAATGTTGCCATCATGTGCAGAAATCTGCTGGACACCTTTGCTGAGCTGATAGCCAGCACCAACTGCCAACATGTGAGCGAAGCCATTTGGACTTTTCAGCTGCCTAATGACTGTATCCCCATGAGGGACTGTAGGTGAGACCAGCAGAAGACCTGTCCAGCTGAGCCCTGCCCATATGGCTAACCTGCGGAATCATGAGGAAATAAATGGTTGATATTTTGAGAGTAGGGGTGAGCAAACTTTTTCTTAAAGGGCCAGATGGTACATAAATAGTTCCACCTTGTGAGCCATATGATCTGTCACAACTGCTTATCACCTCTCATGTTGTAGGGCATGAGCAACTGTAGACAATACAGAAATGAATGGGTGTAGCTGTGCTCCAATAAAATGTTTATTTACAAAGGCATGTGGCTGGCTCAGAGCTGTAGTCTGGCAACACTACACTAAATTAGTCAGCTGTGCTGCAATTGCTAACTGACACAGAAGCATGCCCATGGTACCGTCAAGTGAAAAAGTCAAATTACAGAATAACGTATAGAGTGTGATTCTCTTTATTTGGGCAAAAAACTCCAAACAAAACCCAGAAACCTGCTGTATATGTGCACGTCTGCATGAATACATGTGCATGAGTGAGGAGAATGGTCTGGAAGAATACACACCAGCTTCTGAACTCTGACTTCCTCAGAGTAGGGATTGTTGGGTGGAGGCGTGGAAGATGGGGAGGGGTATGCTGAGATGAATAACTTCTTTTTCATGCAGTTTTGTTTCATGCATTACAATGAACATATGATTTGTGAACTTAGAAAAAAATTAAGGAAAAATGAAAAATAATTAAAGGCCTAGAAATTTCTGTTCAGTATGATTGAGGACCACACAGAGCTGAAGATCCTGTCCAAAGGCACTTCCAGCTCTGTCCACAATCATCGCTAGAGGGTGCTGGGCATTTGCCCCGTGGCAGGAGTGAGTGAGGTGGTGAGTGGTGGTTGGAAGCATGTGCATGCTAAGGAAGGCGGGTGAGTTTTCTGTTTGAATCACTTTTCTAGGCTTGGATTTTCTGAAGGCAGAACAGAGGCCTAAAAGTCATGGTCGTTGCCTAGTGGCCTGGACACCTAAAAATTGATTGGGGCCATCAACCTGGATTCTTCTGACTAAATCGCTTTGTGTTGAGCCTCTGCTCTTGGCCAGCTGTGGTCTTTAGGGCATTGCCACAGAATACCCCAGAACAGCCGGGCCTTCTGATGAGCTCTTGCAGCCTCTGTCCATGAGCTGTGGGAGCCTCTGCTACAATTTGTGAGAACTGGTCCTCAATGGAATGTGAAATTTCTTCCTTTCTCTGCTGAAAACCTCTCTTGATCCTTCATTCCAGCTGTTGTGAGAAGGAAATCATTTAAAAGAAGGATTGCTGAAGAGCGTAGCAATTAAAAAAAAAGTGTTTAACAGCCTCCACCAGCAATTCCCTGCCTGGTCAGTGAGTGTGGGTGGGGAATGTGAGATGAGCCCAGGTGGAATGTTCTGGCGAATCCTCTGGCCCTTGAACACTCAGCCATCCCCTCACACAAAAGCCAAGGGAGCCAATTGGAAAGAAATTGCTCTCAGCCCCAGACGGCTGAGAATTTGAACATATATGGAAATCATGACCCATCAAACGGGTGGAGGGGTTTTTGAGGGGAGGAGTTAAGTTTGACCAACTCTAATAGTGCTTCACCTAAATATATATTATATATAGACATATATATATATATATATATATATACATATATATAAAATCTCGTAACACATACAGGCATAGCTTATACTTAAGCACAGTGTTTTAGCTTTTCCAAAGCAGTTTGATATCTATTATCTCATTCAAATCAGCATGTAGACTTATTGATAACTACTTAAGTGAAACTTTGGTTTAGTTTTTAGTTTGTCTGTAGGCGAAAATAATTTCATCAGTTAATGACATCATCATGCTGATGTAACAATGAATTTAGAAGAAGGAAGAGTGGGGACATATGTCCCCAGGCTCCAGGCAGTAGAGGTGCAACAAAGGCTCTAGTTTTGCAGGTGCCAGCCTGGCAGCCACAGTGGTAGGAGGAAGGGTACCAACCTCCCTCTTCTGCCCTCTGTGAACCAAAAGCAAGAATTGGGAATAAAATACACTGAGTGAGTTAGACCTATCAAACCCAGCCATCTTTAAAGGACATGAAACAGTAATCTCTTTGAGATTTATATATTATTAGTGCTTTGTTTTAGTGTTTGTTGGTTTTTTTTTTATAAATTTATTTTATTTTATTTTTGGCTGTGTTGGGTCTTCATTGCTGCACGCAGGCTTTTCTCTGGTTGCAGCGAGCAGGGACTACTCTTCGTTGCGGTGCACAGGCTTCTCACTGCAGTGGCTTCTCTTGTTGCAGAACATGGGCTCTAGGCATGTTGGCTTCAGTAGTTGTGGCACGCGGGCTCAGTAGTTGTGACCTGCAGGTTCTAGAGCGCAGGCTCAGTAATTGTGGTGCATGCGCTGAGTTGCTCCGCAGCACGTGGGATCTTCCCGGACCAGGGCTCGAACCCGTGTCCCCTGCCTTGGCAGGCAGATTCTTAATCACTGCGCCACCAGGGAAGCCCTTCGTGTTTGTTCTTAAAGAAAAAAAAATACCACCACAAGTAAATAGGATTTGATACAACAAAACCAAGTTTTAAGAGTTGGTTTGTAAGCAGCAAAGTCCTACTGAATGGCACAGAGAACTGTGTTCAATATCCTATGATAAACCATAATGGAAAAGAATATAGAAAAGAATGTATATATGTATAAGTGAATCACTCTGCTGTACAGCAGAAGTTAACATTGTAAATCAACTATACTTCAATGAAAAAAAAAAAAAAAGAGTTGGTTTGGAAAAAGTTCTCCCACCACTTGGCAGGGCTTTGGAATAAATGATCTTGAAGCCCCTCCCAGCCCCATTTCTGTGGTTTCTTTGATGGTGGGTTTACAGACCACCATGTCAGCACACCCCAGGATCCTCTGTCCCTGAGCAGGATGGCCTTGGTATCACAGCTCAGCTGAGATTTTGGCCATAAGACTGGCTTCTGCGCTTTCTTGGAAAGCCAGGAGGACTTCAGTTCTGGAATTTCGGACATGGGAGGGACTCTAGAATTTATCTTGTCCCACCTACATTAGGGGGGCAGCTACCTTCTCAGTGTTTTGCTAGGATGAGTGACAAAAAGAGTAGCTGAATTTGGGAGAAATGCAGTCCTTGGTGTGGGAGCATGTGTACAATTGTGTTGTACAGGGGTGGTGGGAACGGGGGGAAGAAAGGTCCCTACTGCATTTGTCTCCTGTAGAAAGAACCTCTGTGTAGCTGTCTGCCCTGTATCGCTGGCTTCAGGGAGTGAGTGCCGGGTGGGGAGCCCTCTATTCTCATGCAGGAGAAGCGAAGTGTAGAAGTTAAGAGCATGGGGTCCAGAGCCGGACTCTTACTGGCCGCATGACCCTGGGCAAGTCACTTACTCTGTTTCTCTTCCTTCATCCATTAAAATGAGGACAGAGACATGCTCATAGGATTAGGTGACGATTCAATTAAATCTTCATACGAAATAGAGTATTCCAGGCACATCATAATCTAAGTATTTAATAAGCCACTTCATATGTTCATTGATTCTCATCAAGCATTTATTGAGCTCCTTCTGGACATTGACAGTCAGATCAGGGGCAAGTGCTACCCCCAGAGTTCATGACCAGTGGTCTTAGTTTTTTCTCGAAGTAGCTGGGAGCATGGAACATTCACCGGAGGTGTGCTCCCGGTTTCAGTGATTGGCTGAATTGTAATGAGCCTGATCACGTGGGCCAACGGGGTGGCAGCCCCCGAGGACAGGCCAGGGGAAAGACGTAACTAACAGCAGTGTGTTGTTACCTGAATGCTGTGTTTGGGGACCTCCCGTCCCTGAGCCAGTTCTCTTGGTTAGTGAGACTGTGCTTCCCACTCGAAGGTGCCGCTGGTCTGTAACGCTTATTCCGCCATCATCCATTCACAGAGTGCTGATGACAGTTGTTCATTAGTCCCCTGAGAGGGCTCTTCTTTGGCTCGAACTGCAGAGAATGGGACCCGCGCTGCTGATTGGGGAGGGCAGACACATAATCAGTCAGCTTGTATTAGCACAGAGCGGGGAAAGTGACAAGTCTGCAGTTCCTGTTCTTACAGAGATGATGAGCTGTCTCAAACCAGCAATTTGGCCAAAGAAGAGTCTGCAAGAAGACTCCAAGTAAATTTGTCACTTTATGTTCCCCTCCTTTTTGCTAAGTGTTAATGCAAGTTTGCAGCTGAATTTCAGATATTCTGAAATTGTGTGTCTTTCTTGGCATTCATTGATGCTACACTGAAAGCAGAGTGGGAAGTACGGTATATTTTTCTTTTGCACCCAAAATGAATCTTGGAACTACATAGTATATATCTTCTTTTTTTTTTTTTGCGGTACGCGGGCCTCTCGCCGCTGTGGCCTCTCCCGTTGCGGAGCACAGGCTCCGGACGCGCAGGCTCAGCGGCCATGGCTCACGGGCCCAGCCGCTCCGCGCGGCGTGTGGGATCTTCCCGGACCGGGGCACGAACCCGCGTCCCCTGCATCGGCAGGCAGACTCTCAACCGCTGCGCCACCGGGGAAGCCCCTATAGTATATATCTTCTTCAATTATTCTCTATGCTTTGGCTTTTCAGTCTCCTGACCCAGACACCGTCCCATCTCATTTAGTTCCTGAAGTTTCTGTTTAGCCATTGCTACTGCACCAGCATTACCACATGCGTTGTACCCAGACTTTTAAAATAGGAGGCAAATGTATTTTTTTGGAGTCGGGTTAAATAATGTCTGATTTTAGGATTTGTCCTGGCATTCTTTAGGGTCAGAAAAGACTTCCAAGACAATATTCAAAAGAGAGGGCCTTGAGAAGAAATCAGAAGATATCTTTTAGAAATACAGTCTTAATTTTATTTTTTTAATTTTTTTATTTTTTTTATTTTTGGCGGTACGCGGGCCTCTCACCGCTGTGGCCTCTCCCGTTGCGGAGCACAGGCTCCGGACGCGCAGGCTCAGCGGCCATGGCTCACGGGCCCAGCCGCTCCGCGGCATGTGGGATCTTCCCGGACCGGGGCACGAACCCACGTCCCCGGCATCGGCAGGCGGACTCTCAACCACTGCGCTGCCAGGGAAGCCCTAGAAATACAGTCTTAAAATGCCACTGGCCAGAAAGGGCAATGTTTCAGATCAGAGGAGGAATCAAGAGCCGTCCCAAGGAGGAATTGGCCTGTGGAATTCTAACCGAGCTGAAAATGATGTCGAGTGACAGCAGTCAGATCAGAGGAGAGCAAGAAGCAGTCACCGTCAGAGGCAGGTGACAAAGTTATGGGCTGGAGCCCGGCGTCTCCTTGAGATGGATAATGCAGGCTTCTAGAAGGTGTAATCTTAAAAGGGTCATGAAAAGCCATGACAGCTTGATGGATGTGGACATCATCTATATATTTTTCCAACATAAAGAATGGGAGCCTATCAAAGCATTTCCTAAGTAGGAAAAGGATGACCTTTGTGTGGATAAACTGTGAATGCCTCTGGGCCCCGTGTCACTTGCTACTGGCCCTCCTCACCATATACCTGTTTACCCTGCTGTGCTGTTGGGTGTTTCAGGCCTCCTTTCTTTGTTGTTGTTTTTTTTTTTTTGGCAGTACGCGGGCCTCTCACTGCTGTGGCCTCTCCCGTTGCGGAGCATAGGCTCCGGATGCGCAGGCTCAGCGGCCACGGCTCACGGGCCCAGCCGCTCCGCGGCATGTGGGATCTTCCCGGACCGGGGCACGAACCCGTGTCCCCTGCATCGGCAGGCGGACTCTCAACCACTGCGCAACCAGGGAAGCCCTGTTGCTGTTTTTTTGTTGTTTGTTTGTTTTGGTGGCATGTGGGATCTTAGTTCCCCAACCAGGGATTGAACCTGTGCCCCCTGCAGTGGAAGCACAGAGTCTTAACCCCTGGACCTCCAGGGAAGTCCCTCAAGCCTCCTTTTAATGGCAGTGGTGATGATTTGTTGTTTTCAGCCTTCCTGGAATCTTTCTGCATCTTGAGAACTCTTTTTTATCTGGGTTATTGGAGCTAGTGGTATCCATGCCCCCTCGCAGAAGAGAAACTCATGAGCCTAGCTGCAGCTCCAGTCAAAGGCCAGGCAGGTGCCCGAGTCTTGACTGTTCGTTGAAAAGCCTACAGCAGTTCCTTGCCGCCGTCAATAATGGTAATTATAGAGCCCTGTCCCCTGAGGAGCTCAAAGCACTTACTGGACGCTGCGGCATTGATCCTCATAACGTGAGTATAACGGTAGGAGCAAGCATTGTCATCATTTTGTAGATGGCAAACTTCACCAAAGGAGGCAGAAATGACTTTCCGTTCACGTGGAGCAGGTTATGGTGGCGAGGTTTTATGGATTCTGATGTGTGCGCTAATCGCCTCGCTAAAATGCACCCCTCTGCCCCCCGCCGCCCTAGATCAGCCTTTCTCCAGGAGGATGTCATCACAGGCATATCACAAAGACTTTGCTCCATAACGCAAAGTCATTTAAAGATAATTTAGTTCTTTTTCTTTTATTTGTATTTTCACGAAACAAGCTATAGGGTAGCTTGTAAAAGCTATATCCAAGTAAGGGTAAAAGAACAAAGGCATACCTTTGTCACCTACCTCCTGACGGTGACTGCTCTCCCTTCTCTGATCTGACTGCTGTCACTCGACATCATTTTCAACTCGGTCAGAATTCCACAGGCCAATTCCTCCTTGGGCACGGGGTGGGAGGCCGTGGTGGGACAGGGGTAAGATAGTGGAGGCGTAAAATGTGTGCCAGAGCCAGTTAGTGCAACTGAGCATAGCATTTAGCTTTGCGATTCCTGGCAGCCAAGGCTAAAAGGAAAGCTAGACCACATATGAAGGTCTCTATCTAATAAAATAAAATGTGCTGTGAGATGAGAGGAGTTCAGGTGTGTGAGCTCAAGCAGACAAGTTAGCCTAGGAATAAAAGTTTAATTTTGCATCTTGTGAAGGAGCATCTTAAGGCCACATCACAAAGAGTGGCTGCTCACCCCAACACGCCACACGTGTACGCATGCGCACACACCACACACACACCCTTGTGTTCCTGTGCTTAAAAGTTGAAGGTGAAATGTGGTTAAAATTAGCATCAAGGGCAGACTTGAAAGGGGCAATGGGATTAGAAGGCTGTAAGTGGCCGCTTGGTGACTGACAGGTGGAAGGCAGTGGAGAAGACATTTTTGCCAGCCTCCATCTTTCTGCAGTATTCCATGATAAACCATATTCTTCTTACATCAGTTCTTTCAGTTTCCTTCTCCCTGACTTGCAGTACTGCTTGCTCGTATAGAATCTCCAACTGTGAATGACCCTGGGGGGCGGTTATATCAACATATACCCTAGGGGCAAGCTCTGATCTCCAAATGAATACCAAATTCCAGAAAGGACACCTTACAAAATAACCAGGTCTCCAAACTCCCTGCAAATTGGAGGCTGTTTAAACAGTGCTTAAAAAAGAGGCAGCTGGGGTTTCCCTGGTGGCGCAGTGGTTGAGGGTCCGCTTGCCGAAGGCAGGGGACTCGGGTTCGTGTCCCGGTCCGGGAGGATCCCACATGCCGCGGAGCGTCTGGGCCCGTGAGCCATGGCCGCTGAGCCTGCGCGTCCGGAGCCTGCGCTCCGCAACGGGAGAGGCCGCAGCAGTGAGAGGCCCGTGTACCGCAAAAAAACAAAAAAAAA
>RJWK010025138.1:0-27888 GCA_004363435.1 Platanista minor
GTGATACGATGGCTTATGACCCAGAAGTGAGAGACCGAGGCCGGCTGATATCTTGGAGAAGAGCGTCCCAGACGGAGGAAAAGTGATGGAAAGGCCTGGAGGCCAGTGGGGCTGGGCAGGACCAGCCCCCGAGGCTGTGGTGTGATGCACGCTGGCCAGCAGGAGGCTTGGAGAGCCTGGTCGGCCTCTCTTTGGCTCTCGGACTTGTCCTAAGTGAGATGGACTTTGGAGGGTGCTGGGCAGGGAGTGCCAGGGCTCCCGTACGTGTGCAAGGACCCCTCTGGAGCAGTTGTCCCATTTCATTCTCAGGCTTGTGAGGGTTGTGGCCTGGAAGGTTAGCAGATGTCACTATGAAGACTTTCACTCACAACACTCCCACAGGCCAGGGACTCCACCCTTTGTTGAGAAACCATGCGTTGGATGGACTGTGGCAGACCAGAGTTTATGCCTGGGGTGGGGGCCCTCCCGTCTTGGGATGGAGCGTGTCCCTTCCAGAGGGAAGTTCTAGCTGGTCCTGTGGGGGTAAACAGCCCATCTGTCTAATTTGGCCCTCCCTCGGGCAGTCTAATTGCCCATTTAACCTTTGTGGGAGCTTAATTAAGGATGTTTAGTCTGGGCGTGCTGCACTTGACCCATTAGGTCAAGCTCATGGCCTTCCCTCCAGCCCGTCAGTGGCCCAGACAGACAGGCTTTCCGAGGCGTCCCCCGAGAGGAAGGGGAAATGGAAGGTTTCACCCCAGCTCCCTGCCTGTGCTGGGTGTGGGCTGACCAGAGAGCACTTGCAGGCGGGTGAGGAGGACAGCTGCCCCCAGGTATGGGCACAGTGCCCGGGGTGTGGCAGAGCTGAAAGCAGGATTGGATGGCTTATGCAGATGAGGTCTGGCCATAGCGTGTGTGTGCACGTTTGTGTGTGCATGTGTGTGTGTCCACGCCTCCTTCCTTGTTAGAATAGGAGGGGATCAGAACTATGGGTTTAATCACCACTCTTTTGGCAAATTGAGGTAAGGAAAATGGCACCCCCATGGGATTCCAGAGACCATCTCATACAGGGGTTAGTTAGCAAGCATTTTCTGTAAAGGGCCAGGTAGTAAATATTTGAGCTTTTGCTGGCCTTGGTTGTAGCCACTCTTGACTCTGCTGTTGTAATGTGAAAGCAGCCAGAGTCAGTAGGCAAATGAACAGGTGTGTCTGTGTTCTAATAAAACTTTATTTAAGTGGATCAAATTTGGCTGGAGGGCTATCGTTTCTTGATCCCGTATCTAGTGGAACTTTCTAGATGAGAAATTCAGATAACCTTCCTTCCACCACTCATAATATCTCATAAGCTGCAACCCGTCTGAAGCTCCCTTCTCCAGTAACCTTCAGGTCTTTTTGAAGGTCAAGTGTCATACTTACTGTAATATTTATGTATTAACAATTTAACGTGTGAAACTGAGGTACCTACCATTTTATTGGCTTCCTATCATTTGTTTTTTAATGTGTCACTGGTGAAGTTTTTGAGTGCTGTGCTCCTAAATCTGTTTCTTCTCATAAGCCCTATGGTTTTTATTGTGTACTTTTGCATGGTGTAGTGATTTTAAGGAATACGTATGTCATGTCATAGAAGAACTGACCGTATTTATAACACAGGTCTCCTGAGTGCTAGTCCGGTATTTTCCCACCTGTATTAGTTAGGATTGGCTAGACTTTGCTGCAGTAACAAATAAACCCTGAAATCTCAGCAGCTTTATACCGTAAAGGTTCGCTTCTCTCTCACATAAAGTCCAGTTCAGGTTGGTGACTCTCTTGGGTGGCTGCCTCCATGCTGTGACTCGGGGATCCAGGCTGCTTTATGTGGCTCTGCTGTCTCATTATGTGGCCTCCGTCGCCACTGACAAAGTGGACAAGAGAGCTGGAGGAACCTGGAGAACATTTCTTAGAGCACTTCTGCCCATATCCCATTGGTCAGAAATCAGTCACCTGACCCCACCTAGCTGCAAGGGGAGGCTGGGAAATGTAGTATTCTTGTGTGGCCAGGAAGGGGAACACAATTTGAAGAACACATTGCAGGTCTTGGTCACATCATCTCACCCGATTCACTCACCTTTCAATAATTCACTTGCACTTTATGCCAGGCACTGTTCTAGTCTCTGGAGATAGACTAGAGAAGAGGAAAAACAAATTAAAACAAAACTACAGAAACAAACCTTGTTTTCGTAAAGGTTACATTCTAGGGGATAGATAGATATAACAAGTAAATAAGTTAATGTAATGTATGTCTGCTAGTGACATGCTGTGGAGCAAAAAGGATGCATGGAAGTGGGAGAGAGAGCCTTGGAGGTGGGGGTGCTGGTACAACTTTAATAGGATGGTGAGTTTGGAACCCCCTCGGAGAAGGTGGCATTTGAGAGAAGTCTTGGAAGAGGTTTGACAGGGAGCCATGTGGAAACCTGGGGTAAGAGAATCTCGGCTGGGGCAAACAGCCAGTGCAAAGGCCCTGAGGTAGGAGCATACCTTGAATGTTCAGTGAGCAGCAAGGAGGTCAGTGTGGCTGAGAGTGGCTGGAGGTGTGGGTGGGAGGGGGGGGGAGTAGGAGATGAGATCAGAGAGCTGTCAGAGGGCAGACTTCTGAGAAACTGTAGACTGTTTAGACCACTGAGAGTCAGGCACTTGCTGCATTTGAACCCAGGACACCCTGTTCTACCTCCTAGGTCCACAGAGAGCTCTGGCATCAGGTTCTTTGATAGATGAGGTAAGCGGGGCTCAGAGAGGTTAAGGATTCCCGTTTCCCAGAATCATTATAAAACTAAAATGAGAAAGTGGTTGTTGTGTGTGTTGAGAATAGCAGTTTTAGTTTATGGTAATGTGCAGTGAATACTGTGTCCAGAGGGTGGACCCTGGGAACCATGGGGTCACCGAGTCACCCCTTGAATCCTTGCTCCAGATGGAAGTTCCATGGTTCAGGCTCTGTCCGAAGATAACATCTCACGCCCTCATTCAGTGGTCCTTGATGAGGCTGTAGACCAGGTGAAAACACTCTGTGATATTTTTTCCTCTGTGGAAAGGGGGCAGGCAGGGAAGTAGCAAATAATTAAATTGATGTCCACATTTATTGCTGTGAAGGCAGTAAAAGCATCACATAGCTTCCTCATAAAAAGTCATAAGGCCTATTTAGTGTCCCACATTAATTTTCTGGTAATCCAAACCAGCAGCTTTTTCTGAAGCTCTTGTGTGTTCAGCTGAGAGCTTCAGGACATGAAGACCTGGCTTGGGGAGGGGTGGGGAATGCATTTAACGCCCCCTCTCCTGTTGAGGGTGGAGGGAAACTTGTTTGTTTGGGTTTGTGTGTTTTATTGATTCAGAGCAAATGTCTTTTGGCCATTAACCAAATGTCAAAAGCTGCAATCTTAGCATTCCATGGGCAAAAGGCAGGGATTCTACGCTTGGGCCATAGAACCCAGCAACTCTGGACCAACCATGTCCCTTCAGTTGTCTGTAATGCTATTTCACATTTCAAGGCCACTTATCAACTTTCTCAAGATGTGTTTGCATAGAACATGAATTAGGGGTGCTTCTTGAGAGAACAAGTCAATCCCATGCATCAAAATTTTAAATTCTTGTGCCTCTCAATCAAGCAATTTCACATCTAGGAATCCAACCTGCAGCTGAACTCATGCATCTGCCCAAAGGCACATGAATATTGAAATTAATATTCAGTTGACCCTTGAACAACACGGGTTTGAACTGCGCGGGTCCACTTATATGCGGAGTTTTTTCAATAGTAAATACGACAGTGCCGCACGATCTGTGGTTGGTTGAATCCCAGGAAATGGAACTGCGAGTGTGGAGGAACAGCATATACTGAGGACTGACTGTAAGTTATACGTGGCTTTTGGACTGTCGGAGGGTTGGTGTCCCTAACTCCCGCGTTGTTCAAGGGTCAACTGTATTTCTTTTGAAATATTCAAATAAATATACGAAGTCAATATTGAATATCGAAATGCTGAAAACCACTGAAATGTCTGTTGGTGTAGATGATTATAAATAAATAATGGTACCTGCCTATAAGCAGGACTAGATAACCACTGAACTTATCAAGGGTGTCTGTGTGTGCAACTGTGGCACCATCTCCAAGGTGCAAGGTTAAAAAGTAAGATGCAGAAGAGTGTGTGTGCCCATTCATCTAGATTTAAAAAAAGAATATGCTGGTATGTGCATAGAAAAATTCTGGAATGATGCACAAGTAACTGTTAAAAGTGGTTCTGGTGACAAGAGAAACTGAAGGTCTTAAAAAAATAATATCCATGCATTACTTTTTACAGTTAAAAACATAACAAAAATGTGCTCATATCCTGTGAAGGTGACTATCAGGTAGAATATTGGAGTTGAACCCAAGCCTTCTAAATCTGCCCCACTCACTAGCTGTGTGATTTTGGGCAAATGACATTTCTTGGGCTCTCAGTCTCACTGATTTTAGGGTGTTATTGTCTACTTATTGGGGCAGGTGTGAGGTTTAAATAAGGTGATATTTTCTGAAACCATTAGGTGAGATATGACACTACCCCACGTTAAGCAATCCTATTATTATTTCATCTTTATAATGTATCAATTTCGTTTCTTTTTGTTGTTATTCTTTTTGTTGTGGTTGTGAGGAATAGAAATGGACTTGACAAACTTAAGGAAAAAAAAAGAAAAAAATTAATTGGAGGGATATGGTGGGAGCATGGAGGAAAAGCTTAACAGTTAGGTTTGGAAAAGACTGGAACCTAGAGCATCAGCTGCAACCCATTTCTCTCCCTCATTTACTCTGCTCAGGAGCCAAAGCCCCAGGACAGAGACTCTGATTGGCTGATGTTGTGTCCTGTGCCCACACCCCAGGCTTGAGGAGGGTGGGGCAAATGATTGACAGTAGGATCAACTAATGAGGGAGGAGGGAAAGAGAAAAGTGGTAACCAAAAGGAGAGATGGACTCTGCACGTGCATAAAACCAAAATGAAGTAAAGTAGTGGCTCTTCTTTTGTAGTATTGAATTAGTCTCGGCAGGCTAAGTGCTGTAATAAATAACCAACATTTCAATGGCTTCATAAATGGAAGTTTATTTCTCACTCACACTCTGCCCTCCATGTTCTTCCTTCTTGGTGGTGTGGCACTCCTGGTGTCTGCTCAACACGGCCACTCAGAGACTCAGGCTCCACATCTTTCACTGCGTCCTCTGGATCTGGCCAGCAGACGACAAAGGAAGGAGAACACTTACGGGCCAGAGTCAGTCATGTGGGCACACCTAACCACAGCTGGGAAATAGTCGGTGTGTTCGGGAGGAAAAGGTAAAAATCTGGTGACCAGCTTGCCGGGGTCTGCATAGGTAACACAACATAGATTGAGTAGCGTTGTTATTCCAGGTGAGGGTCTGTGGGTCTGGTGCTTTGGCCTTAGGAGAGTCATTGCTCCTCTCTGGACTTCATTTTCTTCATCTGAAAAATGTTGGAGAAGGTGCAAGGTTTTTAAACTCTTCTTTGTCTCAGGTAACTTTCTTCAGCTGAAATCCATTGCAGAACCCAATATGAAAACAAAACAGACAGCTGCGGGTGTGGGGCACAGGTGGGGGGCCCAGAGCCCTGTGTGCTCATCCCCACCGCTTGCCCCTGTGGCCCAACCCTGGACCTTCTGGGGCTCACGTGTGCAGGCTATTGTTGGCCTAGAGAACCTCCAGTTATGATGTGATGTAGCCAATCTCTGGACTCTTTAGGGAACTTTCAAACCTTTGCTGTGTTCTCACTTTGGAAAAATTGAAGACATTCGAAACCAAGGCCACTTGGCCTCCCTCCATGGCCAGCCCTGCATATGCCTGCTCCCTGCTCAGAACCACCTGCTTGGCGCTCCAAACCTTACTCTACCACAATTTATTTTGTTACTGAGGGTAAATGTTTAGCATAATAAATCATGTGGTTCCAGCATTCCCTGAACCATTTCCATGAAAAGGGGATCCTGAGCTGCTCTCTGGATCAGGGCTCACTGTCGGCAGAAGCACCCGGCTCCCATGGTGGGAAGGGGAGAAGGTCTTCCCTGGTACTTTTCAAAGTCAGAGAAACTGAAAGGGCACATCTGCTTTGATTAAAAGGGAAAGAAAGGATCAAGCACCAAACGGTAATATCACTTTACAGGGTGAGGAGACAGTTCCAAACCCCGTCACAGATTTTTTTTTTTTTTTACAGCAGTGATTTTGAAAGGGAATTCATATAATCCTGGCAATTTAGACATTAAAGTTTGAAAGCTCTAATGGACCTAAATTAAATATATACATATTTTCCAACAATTTCAAAAATAATAATCCTAAACCAGAAACTCCTTTAGTCTCATTTCTTGAATTGGTTTGCTTCCTTCCCGAAGCCAAGTAGGTTGAAAGAATCAGAGCAGAGAAGAACAGAGAACTCCCCTCCTCCACCCCAACTTGCTCTAGGAGCCTTTGACCTTTCACTTGAGTTGGATTCAAAACAAAGATCTTGCTGCATTTAAAAGTGCATAAAGGGGCTTCCCTGGTGGCGCAGTGGTGAAGAATCTGCCTGCCAAGGCAGGGGACACGGGTTTTAGCCCTGGTCTGGGAAGATCCCACATGCCACGGAGCAACTAAGCCCTTACGCCACAACTACTGAGCCTGCGCTCTAGAGCCCAGCCCATGAGCCAAAACTACTGAGCCCGCGAGCCACAACCACTGAAGCCCGTGCGCCTAGAGCCTGTACTCCGCAACAAGAGAAGCCACCACAATGAGAAGCCCGCGCACCGCAATGAAGAGTAGCCCCTGCTCGCCGCCGCTAGAGAAAGCCCGGGCGGAGCAACAAAGACCCAACGCAGCCTAAAAAAAAAATAAAATAAAAATAAATTTATTAAAAAAAAATAAGTGCATAAAGTTACCAACATCCTCTTGAAATCTATACACCTGCCAGTGCTTTATCCTTCTAGAGATGGCACAAATTGTAAGAGTTTCAAGGGATCTAGGAAGTGGCTCTTTTGGGATTACTGTCTTAAAAAAATGGGCCAAGAATCTCCCAAATCCTGGTATTCTCAAGTTCTCTCAGAAATACATGCCCACGTTGACAGCTGTGTCTGCCCCACTGGGGATTATTTTACACCCATGTGAGACTGGACATTGCACTTTGTCAACAGACCTACCACTGGGTCTCAAGGGAGGGAAGGGGGTGCCAATGAAACAAGCTACGGATGCAGTGTTCTCCCAGGTTCTCCTGGACCCTTACTTCTAGTGATGTGTCTGCAGAGAGTTCCTTGCATAATCTACATTTCCTGGGCTGGTAGATAAAGAAAGTCCAGTGTGTGTTGAACTTGGGTAGAGGCTTCAATAAGGCATTCAGACAGGTCCTGGCTGGGGAGGAAGGCAGACCTGGATGAAAGTCTCAGCTCTGCCTCTTATTTTCTCTGTGAGCTTGGACACAGCGAAAACAGGGACAATAATAATCTCATGGGTAACTCGTATTGTGGCATAATTCAGGTAAAGTGCTTCACACTGTGCTTGCAAGGCAGAGGTGTTTGATCCACGTATGCTTCTATGATCTGTGGATTAGACGGAAGAGTTCTTGCCTCCCTCAGAAAAGAATAGGTTTCGTTCAGACGCTTTCAGAACTGTTGAGGAGCTAGAGGAGACGGTCAGGGAGCATTGTCACTTGTGCTTGGGTGCTCGCCACTAAAGTCTGGTGAGCCAGGAACCTCAGGAACTGCAGGAGACTGCTGCCGACAAGCGCAGCATTTGCCGGGGATCGTAGGAAGTCGCTGCAAACCTTAGAGCTGCCAAATTCCACATGTCTGCCCACTGGTGCCAGGGAAACAATGTTGTCCGGCTTTCTCCCACTTCTCAGACCTTGTGTGGCGGGCTCATTGTGGGAGTCTAGTCTAGAACAACGGTGATGGCAAAGGGACCTGGCGAATGAAGTTCCCAGTCTTGCAGCCCCTGCAGTATGAGGAGGGGTAGGTGCTGAGTGACCACTGTTTCCAGTACTGAGGGATGGGCTTGACCACTGGCATTTGAAAATAAATAACCACACACATGGGACCAAGGTAAAGACTCAAAATGGCTGGGAATGTACTTCAGAGGCTAGGACATCCTCTGAAGAGGGCTGCTGGCAGTCAGAAATTGTCACTACAGCCAAAGATGTTGGAAATCTGGCTTTGAGACCAACTTTGTGACCTGGAAAGTGTGGGGCCTGGGATTGTCTGGCTGAAAGAGAACCTTTGTCATTCGGTGCTGGAATTTTACCAGGCTGACTCCCCCAGTGTGGAAAGCACCCCCCACAGGCCCTCTTCCTCCTCTGAGTTCCTGTTACCCACCTGCAAGCCCTTTTCTAATGGTTTGCTCTGTAAACTACCTTCTTCCTAAATAGAGTGTTTAGCTTCTTGAGGGCAGGGAGTGTGTCCTCAAATCCTTAGAACCCACAAAGAATGTTTCCTAAAAGTAACATAAAAATATATGCTTATCAGAAGAAAACTGGAAAATAACAGAAAAGCACAAAGAAGAAAATACAAATCTCCCGTAATTCTACCTCCCAGAGTTATGTACTGCTAATGCTTTGGTGGTTCAATTTTTTCCCAATACTCAAGCATATAAAAATGTGTAATTATATTAACATATTAATAAGTTACTGAGCACCTGATGCCTGCCAGGCACTGACTTTGCTCTTCACTGTTTATAATGATCATAAATATACTGACCCACTGTTGGTGGGGGGATCTTTCACTAGCTCTTCCTTGTGATCAGCTTAAACATGCCCCCTCCCACTTGGAGGGACTGAAGGAACAGGAGGCACCCCTCCTCACCTTCTGTGCCCTAAGTCCTATTGGGACAGCACCCCCTCCCCTGCCCCAAAGGAGGTTCTGTGCAATTAACCCATACATAAACTGGCTGGGCCAGAACCGTGTTCTCCGATGAGCTTTATAAATAATAAAAGTGATACATTCATCTCCATTTGCCTGGTCTCTGTGACAATCTCTCTATGGTCCATGATTGGGATTGTGTATTGACACCTAGACACCATGCTAAGTGTTCACACACCTTGTCTAATAATTACAATGACAGAACATTTGATATAATTATGGCCATTCTTTTAGGGTGAAAAAACTAGGGCACAGAGAGGTTAGGCACCTGCCCTAGGTCACACAGCTGGTAAGTAGTGAAGCTGGGTTTGCCCTAGTTCCGTTTTTCTTTCTTTCTCCCTTCCTCCCTTCCTTCCTTCTTTCCTTTCTTTAGAAAGAAAAAAACAGCTTTATTGAGATATAATTCGTATACCATAACACTCATTTAAAGTGTACAATTCAGTGGTTTTTAGTACATTCACAGTTAAGCGCAACCACCACTACAGTCAATTTTAGAATACTTTCATCACCCCCAAAAGGAAACTTTGAACCCTTTAGCTGTCACCCCCTATTTTCCCTTCCTCCCTTCCCCCACCGCCAGCCTTAAGCAAGACTAATCAACTTTCTGTCTCTGTGGGTTTGCCTATTCCGGACATTTCATGTAAATGGAATCATACAATAAGTGGTCCTTTGGTCTGGCTTTTGTCGCTCCACATGCTGTTTCCAAGGTCCATTCACGCTGTAGCATGATCAGTACTTCATTCCTTTTTATGGATGAATAATATTCTATTGTGTAGATAATCTACGTTTTCTTTATCCATTTGTCAGTTGATGAACATCTGGGCTGTTTCCACTTCTTGACTAGGGTCAACAGCTCTGTCTTTCTGGGAAAACACTTCCCCACCCTCCCTCCTAGTGGATCAGTGGCTTTAACTGAGGGCAACGTGGATGGCAAAGAACTGAACTGCTCCTGCCTTCTCAGACAGGCCCCACGACAGTCACTTACCCAACCTGCAATTTAGGCTCAGCCCAGAGAGGGGCGGGGCTCAGGCCCCCCAGGCCCAGACCACCAGGGCAGCCTCAGCTCAATTAAAGTTGTTATTCCCTCAAAGAGGGGGAGTAACCGAGTGGGTTCAGAAGCAATAAAAACAGATGTCACAGCCCTCTTCTCCTCCAGGAAGTCTGTCTCTGAGGTCCAGCGTTATTGCCCTGCTGGACAAATCCCAAGTGGCATTGCTTTGTGACATGGGCCAGGAGACAGGAGCTCTGGTTTCCTTTGAATTCTGAGTGCCTGAGCAGCAGAAGTTGTGGGGCGCATTGGGAAGAGGGAGAAAACCATTCCTCCAACCCCGAGGAGATATTAGTGCCTGTCTGTCAGGGAGAAGCAATCCCAGAGCATGGGGCCTGGCGGGGTGGTCTTACCCAGCCCCCTGGGCCTTGAGGTGCCTTTGGCATTGGCAGGCGGCATCCCAGAGGGGTGCTGGCCCTCGTACAGGATCTGTGTGTTCCTGGAGTCTGTGCTGAGCGGGAATTAGAGTGACCCATGTCGCCACCGTGACCCATGTCGCCAGTGGGGCTTGCTGTGCTCAGCAGCGGGGGTGGCCAGGCAGGCTGTTTCTGGAATCATCACCCCGCTCATTACAGGCTTCAAGTGGGCTCCCAAGGGTCAGGCTGGGTTTGTTTGCCCATCTTGGGAGTCAAGGAAAATGTAGCCCTTTTAGCTGCTTCAGCAAAAGAGAAGCTCTGAGATGGTGTCGATATGCTGCCAGGGACAGTAGCAAATATAGAAATGGCAAACCCAAGGTCAAGAAAGGAGAAGGAGGTGATTAAGAAAGTAGAATGGAGATGGGCATCCGGGACTCCTGTCTGCTGCTCTGTGGGATGGCAATTTATAAACACAGAGCAACCAATTTAGCTGATGAATAATAACTGCACCGCTGGGCACCAGGTATGATGATCCTACAAAATTGGTGGTTTTATCTTCTTTTTACACAGGGAGAGCTGAGACTCAGAGAGGTTAAGTAGACTGCCTGAGGTCACACAGCTGGCTGGTAGCAGAGGTGAGCTGTGAGCTCAGCTTGCTGACCCTACAACCCAGCATCTGACTACCTCACTCTTGTCAGGGCTCATTGGAAGCTGATTCCTCTTCCTGGTCAAGTTCTCATGCACTTGAAGGTCCAGAGGAGGTATAGGCTGGGAAGGAAGGGCCTGCACATTCCTCTGCTCCAGAAATTCTTCTTTCAAAACTTGTGGTAAAGTATATATAACGTTTACCACTATAACCATTTTAAAATGTGCATTTCAGTGGCACTAAGTACATTCACAGCATTGTGCAAGCATCACCACCACACATCTTCATAGTTCTTTTCATCTTGTAAAACTGAAACTGTCCCCATTAGACAGTGACTCCCCATCCCCCTCGTTCCAGCCCTGGCACCCCCCCTTCTACTTTCTATCTCTATCAGTCTGACTCCTCTGGGGCCCTCAGAGAAGCCACTGAGTTTTTGGTCGTTTGTTACAGCAGCCATAGGAAATGAACACACTCTTAAATTTGCACCATACCTTTCAGGCCTCCCTCAACCCTTCCTGATCTCCACACGGGGACTCCAGGGTGGGAGCCTTCACATGGTGTGAGACTCTGCCATCCCCGGCGTGACCGCACATGGTCTCCCTCCTCCTCCACAGCAGCCCTGGGGCTTGGCGGGTTGGTGGCCGCGTGATGGGGGCCAACACGACACACCGTGGGTCTGTGCGTCCTCGCGTCTTCTTCAGCCCGTGCTGGTGATTCACGTTTTCCAAACACACCACCATTTCATCTACACTTTCCGACTTGTGTTAAAAAGTTGTATGTAGGGGTCGGAGTCTCTTGTGACTTTTAAAATCTCCCCTCTGTGGATATGATTTACCTGTTTTGGTTCTCAATGCTTTTTATTTGTACTTTCCCTTCTCTTTTCATTGATTATACTTGCTAAGAGCTCTTGTCCGTTTTATCAGTCTTTTTGAAGAGCCTGCTTTTGGTTTTATTATTTTGTTTCCTGAGCATTGCTATATGCCAAACATCCCCAAAGAGTCTTACTCCTCTAATGTAAAAATCCAGGGAAATGTTTTCTTCCCAGTCTCAAGGTGTCTCGTTACTGAAGCTGTAGAAATAAAAGTTTCAGTGCCTCTTTTACTTGAGTTTAAGCTCTATTCCCGGTGAACTACGACTCAGTGGTGAAAAAAATTTTCTCCTTCTTCAGCCACTTTCTCTCACAAAACTTGGCTGAGTCTCCGGAATTGGATTTTGTAGATATTTGTCTTTTCTGCCTGTATTTCAAGCATGAGACATAGAGATCAAATCCCCAGCTTTAGTGCTTAACTTTGTCTGTCAGTTGTGTATCCTGTTCAGCGAAGTTGACAAGTCATTTCTGAGGAAGCTGAGAACATGGTGACGACACTCTAAGCACCAGGACTTGGCACTCAGGACCCTGAACTGTCATGAACGCGGTCTCGCTCTCCTTTCTGAGATGGAAATTGAGAACCCAGGGCTCATAGATACAACTGTTGTATCCTTAAGATGCTTTGTTAATTTTCCCAACTGAAAAAGGGCCCCGTGGGGTAATTCCACTGGCGTCTCTCCCGGCGGCGTGGCCAGAGGGCCGTGGTCATGGTGTCGTGAGCGTCAGCAGGAGCTGAGGCGGTGGCTGCGAGGGAGAGGTGGGCTCTGAGTCCAGAAGGCGGGGGAGCACTGGCATGGCGTCCAAAGTTTCCACTGGCTGCACTGTCCCAGCCTTGGCATCTTTCCCCATCTACGTACCCGAGGCAAAGTGGAGGGTTTGAGACGAGCGCCCAAGTAACTCAAGAACGCTTCCCAGAGAGCAGCCTCTCTCTGCGTCTCCCGAGGAGAAGAGCTTGGTGCCCCAGGGATGTATCGTCTGTTTCAGGTGCAGGTAGAATTTGGGCTTGAAATGCCTGACCACCTGCTCAGGAAGACCCCACTGACTGAAAAGGCAAACGGAGGCAGGCATTCACAGGCTTCCTCTTGACTGTGGTTGCCCTGGGTGTTTGGGGACTGGGATCTGGGAGGGACAGTTCAGCAGGTCTGGCAGTGAGGGCCCCGCATGCGTGATAGCCCCTGGCATTGTTGGCAGGCCCTTCCTCTAGTCCCAGCGTGCACTGGCCTTCAGACGTCCCTGTGGTTGGCCTCTGTGCTGGGTCCCCACTGGGTGCGACTGTCTGAGACACCAGTGAGGGCGAACAGGCCTCGCCAGGGGGTTCTGCAAGACACCCTCGTCCTCCCACACCTCTCTCCTGGAGGCTGGCTTGGTGAGAGCAGCTCCCTTCCCTGGAGCCGCGGGAAGCAGGGCTGCATTGAGGATGGTTTGGGTCTACAGATAACCTGGGCTTGGGCTCTTACCTCTCGCTGTCTTCTCAGCCCCTCTGGTGCAGCCAAGGCCTTGGAGACGTCTTATCTCTGCCTTTGCCTGCCACCAGGCTCCCCGGTGAAAATCAAGAGGTGAAAGGTCTCGGATCT
The DNA here is from genome assembly GCA_004363435.1 of Platanista minor. NCBI lineage: Eukaryota > Metazoa > Chordata > Mammalia > Artiodactyla > Platanistidae > Platanista > Platanista minor. The sequence goes on from RJWK010025138.1 coordinate 13,349, forward strand.
TTTTTTTTTTTTTTTTTTTTTTTTGTGGTACGCGGGCCTCTCACTGTTGTGGCCTCTCCCGTTGCGGAGCACAGGCTCCGGAGGCGCAGGCTCAGCGGCCATGGCTCACGGGCCCAGCTGCTCCGCGCCACGTGGGATCTTCCCGGACCGGGGCACGAACCCATGTCCCCTGCATCGGCAGGCGGACTCTCAACCACTGCGCCACCAGGGAAGCCCAAGGTCTCAGATCTTTGAGGCTTAGTTCCTGCCTTCAGAAAACGAGGGCTGTTCTGGGAGAGGCAAAGACAGTGGCCCTGGGGACGCGTGGTTTTGGCAAGGCCTGAGCTCCCGTCTGCCCCAAGTGTTTCCTCTGAAAGACAAAGTGGGCAAGAATAGTGTCTCCTATAATTAAATGTAAGCTGTCATCTCCCTGCTATGGCCTGAGAGGGGCACAATATCTCTCTCCGTCGTACAACAGCCAAACCACACCTTGACCAGGTTCAGTCTTTTCTATGGGCCAAAATTTTGAGCCTCTTAATGGCAGAACGGACTCCAGACAGGGAAGTTTTTACTTTAACGCCCTAGAAAATGATATTTTTTGGCTCCTCTCTCCAGACCAGCTGGCTGAAGCATGTGGTGAAGGAGAGTGCGGCAGGCGCCCCAAAGACGCCCGCATCCCCTGAGCCTACTTACGTGACCTTATTTGGCAGAGGGGACTTTGCATGTGTGATTAAGAATCTTGAGGTGTGGAGATGATCCTGGATTATCTGAGTGGACCCTGAGTGTAATCACAAATGTCTTAAAATTTCTATTCTTTTTACTCTCTTTCTTAATGTCTTTATTGGAGTATAATTGCTTGACAATGTTGTGTTAGTTTCTGTTGTACAGCAAAGTGAATCAGCCATACGCATACATATATCCCCACATCTCCTACCTCTTGAGCCTCCCTCCCACCCTCCCTATCCCACCCCTCTAGGTCATCACAGAGCATCGAGCTGATCTCCCTGTGCGATGCAGCAGCTTCCCCCAAATTTCTTTTTTATTTTTATACAATTTAGAAAGTTACTTTCCATTTCCAGTTATTATAAAATATTGGCTCTATTCCGCACGTTGTACAGTACACCCTTGAGCCTATCTTACACCCAGTAGCTTGTATCTCCCACTCCCCCACACTTACATTGTCCCCCCCATTGGTAACCTCTGGGGTTATCTGCTTCTTTTGTGTTATATTCACTAGTTTGTTGTACTTTTTAGATTCCACATGTAAGTGATATCATACAGTATCACAGAATACAGTACAGAAAAATAAATATCTTTCTCTGTCTGACTTATTTCACTTAGCATAATGTCCTTCAAGTTCATCCATGTTGCTGCAAATGGCAAAATTTCATTCTTTTTTATGGCTGAATCATATTCCATTGTGTGTGTGTGTGTGTGTGTGTGTGTATAAAAGACATCTTTAGCCATTCATTTGATGGACACTTAGGTTGATGCCAGAGTAGCAATACTTTGACAAAATAGACTTTAAAATAAAGACTGTTACAAGAGACAAGGAAGGACATTACATAATAAGCAAGGGATCAATCCGAGAAGGAGATATAACAATTGTAAATATACATGCACCCAACATGGGAGCACCTCAATATATATGGCAAATATTAACAGACATAAAAGGAGAAATCAACAGCAATACAGTAATAGTAGGGGACTTTAACACCCCACTTACATCAATGGACAGATCATCCAGACAGAATATGAATAAGGAAACACAGACCTTAAATGACACGTTAGATCAAAGGGACCTAACTGATATATATAGAGCATTCCATCCAAAAGCAGCAGAATACAGGGTGCCTTTTCAAGTGCATATGGAACATTCTCTGTCATAGATCGCCTGCTATGCCACAAAACAAGCTTTGGTAAATTTAAGAAAATTAAAATCATATTAAGCATCTTTTCTGCCTCTGGACTGTGCACCTGGGTGCCTAAGCCCCTCACCCTAGATGGCCCAGTTAGCTCTCCCTCCAAGTCCATTTCAGCACCCGAGACCTGCAAGCAAGTGCTGTGATTGTCCCCTGCCTGAACCTGCTTCTGCAAAGACCCTTCGGTGCCTTTTCTCTTTAAACATCCCTGGGGCCTGCACTGCTGAGAATTTGCAGCATGCTGGTGTGGTCCAGGCAAGAGGGGTGGAGGTAAGCTAGGCCTGGGCCAGGCCATCAGTTGGTGAAGGGGAAGGAGAGAGGGTCGTTGAGGAAGTATTGCAGGTAGCAATGCCTGCAAGGCTGAGAACAGAAGGGGAGCAGAAGAACTGGTGTGAAGGGTGCGGGATGGGGTGGAGTAGGCCCTTTCGCATGTGAGGTGTGGGGCATCCAGGAGGAAGTGGGGTGCTGGATGAGATGCCTACAAGGGTGCCCAGGCCTTATGATACAGCTGAGTGTGGGGACCGTGGCTCTCATGGGAGTGATACTTAGCACAGCGTCTATGGGGGAAATTTGGTCATGTTTATTAGAATTACAGATGCACATGCCCTGTTCCTAGCAATTCCACTTTTAGGACTTTTATCCTAGGATTAGATTTGTACATGTGCAAAATGACACATGCACAGAGTTACCAAAGCAGCAGCATCAGTAACCTTAAAAGATTGAAACAAGCTAAATGTCAATTAAAAGGACTGGTTGAATTATGACACATCTGCATAATGGATGGGAAAAAGAAAGAGGACATCCTTCCTGTACTGATGTGGAACGACTCAGTGGTAGAGATGGAGATGAGATGGAGAGGGAGATGAGATGGAGGTGGAGATGGGGATGAAATGGAGATGGTGATGGAGATGGAGATGGGGATGATGATGGAGATGGAGATGAGATGGAGATGGAGATGATGATGGAGATGGAAGTGATGATGGAGATGGAGCTAGAGATGGAGATGGAGATGATGATGGAGATGGTGATGATGATGGAGATGGTGATGATGGAGATGGAGCTAGAGATGGAGATGATGATGGAGATGGAGCTGGAGATGAGATGGAGATGGAGATGAGATGGAGATGGAGATGATGATGATGATGGAGATGGAGATGGAGATGATGATTATGATGGAGATGGAGATGAGATGGAGATGTGATGGAATTGAGATAGAGTTGTTGATGATGATGGAGTTGGAGATGAGATGGAGATGGAGATGATGATTATGATGGAGTTGGAGATGAGATGGAGATGGAGATGTGATGGAATTGAGATAGAGTTGTTGATGATGATGGAGTTGGAGAAGAGATGGAGCTGGTGATGATTATGGTAGCAGCAACAGTAACAAACACCAAATACCTACTGTGTGCTGGGGGTGGTGTTACATACTTTACTTGTGGCAACTTATTTACCTAAGTTATGTTGTCAAGTGAACAAATCAAGATGTAGAATTAGTGAACAATCTGCTGCAATTTGGTGGAAAAGAACTTTGCAGAAAAATGTCTCCAGAAGAGGGGCAAATGGGGGTGATTGAGGAATGATGGGGAGGGAATTTTCACTGGATACTTGATTGTTCCCTTTGCATTTTGTGTCTCATAAAACCTTTACCTATTAAAAAAATCTAATTAAAGTGAAAAAAATCAAGTAAAGAACCCTTGAATGAACTATTGCTTTGGAGGGGAACCATAAAAAAAGCAATTCTCCTCAACAAGCTGTGATCCCTATCAGCCACTTTCCCTTTCAAGTCAAACTGTTTTCCCTTAAGTGGGATTCGGTTTAAAAAATAGTAAAAGAAAGAAGGAAAGAAAAACAGAACTCCCCTTCTTCATCTCTCTCTTATGGCACAGGCTCCATCAGCACTCTGTTTGCCTAAGGACTTTCTAATGGGCTGCAACATGACGCCCAGCAGCTAAAGACTTTGCCTTAGAATTTTGGGTGCTGCTAGTTTAGAAATTTCACAGAGGGAATTGTTACTGGTACATTATTCATTAACTGTTGCAGAAGGTGCCTCATTGTAGCCAAGACTTGGGGCTGTGGAGTCAGACCTAGGCTTGAATGCTTGTCCTAATAGACTCACTAGCCGTGTGACTTTAGGCAAGTGAATCAACATTTCTGGTCCTCAGCTTCTCTATCAGTAATATGGGAAGGATAATAATACCAGCTGCCTAGGACTGCAGTGGGTACATGGGTGCTGATGTTGTTGATGATGATGATGATGACTGCCCCAGGCAGACTCACTGAGATGCTCATTCCCAGACCCCTGCAGGTACCATTTCTCTCTGGTATCTGAATCGAATGCCCCTTGGATCTCACAGTGGGACAGGGATGCAGTGTGGGAAGCAACACTCTGGCCTTGATGTTCTCTTCTGAGACTCTGGTCTCCTGCTGCGCTTACACCAGTCTTGTCCAGGACGACCCTCCTTCCCCAGCCATCAGCTCACTCAGCCACCCTATTTGAATCTCTCTCCATTCTTCACAGTTATGCTTCTGTACACGTTCTAAATATTTGCCTAGTGGAACCCAAATTCTCTTGTCCTTCCTCCCTGCTCACTCCTGGGATGATTACACAAGGGAGCTAATTAGCACCACATTTTTAATAGCAGCCCCCTCTTTGGAACATGTGCAGCTTTATTTGATTTTCTTGTTGCCACTGAAGCATGGAATCCTTTCAGGGCTGGCTGTGTTCATTTCACTGATGGACACCAGGAATAAATCCTTAGCTTGCTTTACATCCATAACCCCACTGTTTCCATCTGGGGGAAGAGAATTCCAAGGGGTCCTGCCATTATCGCTTTGTGTAGAAAGGAAAAAAAAAATCCTTCAGACTTGAAAGAGCAAATTGAGATAACAGTGGGTGACTTTTTTGTGTGTTTAGAATATTATGCTCGCCTACATATTATTTCTGTGGGCCCGGGAGCCTTATGCGTGCTTGTGGAACTGAATTTAAATTTCTTCCAGAGACTCCATATCTCCTGCACTGAAGGGGAAACTATAGCCCTTCCTCTCCCCTACCCCCATCCCCACTATAGAAGCCAGATGTATTAGTAATCTATTGCCGTGTAACAAATTATCCCCAGACTTAACCACTTAATACAACAGTGAACATTTACTATCTCACATGGTTTCTGAGGGTCAGGGCTTCAGGAGCAGCTTAGCTGGGGGTCTGGTTCATGGTCTCCCATGAGGCTGTAATCAAGATGGTGGTGGGGCCGCTGTTTCACCTGAAGACTTGACTGGGACTGGAGGATCCACTTCTGAGATGGCTCCTTACTGAGCTTTAGGTAAGAGGCCTCAGCTCCTCGCCACATGGGCCCCTCCATGGTGCTGGGCATTTTAGATACAGTGTTGCAGCAAATCTGGATTCTGAATTGTATTTTAGAGAGTTGTTTTGTTTTTGCTTTTTTTTTTTTTTTTTTTTAAGTAACTTTCTTGGACGTGAACTGTGAAATCCATCTCCCCTGCAGTGCACCAATGGCTCTGCTCAGGCTCACTTGATTCTTGTTTTCATTTTTCAGCCTGACCTCCTAGTGATCCCCTAGCGTCTGCACAGCTCAGGGTTCAGCCAGTGAATTTGGCCAAGGTTGTGCACAGAACCTTGTGCCCGCCCAAAGGCTTCCATTGTATGTGGGTGGATCTCTGTGGTTGGGGAGCGTGGTCACAGCTCAGTCAATCCTCAAGCCTCCTTTGCTTTTGCTGTCTAGTGGGCTTCTTGGTTTCATTTCCCAGACAGGCAGGGATGAGGGGAGATCTTATCCTGACCTTCTGTGCTGCTCTCTTTTCCCGGATCCCCATTCAACTTTTGGCTGCCTCGACGCTCTTCCCCATGAGATCACAGCCTCCAGCCATGGGAGCTGGGGGTTCCCCTGCATGTTTCCAGCTCACTGCTGTTAGCTGACCCCAGCCCCAGGTTGAGTGTGCCCCCCGAGCAGCTCAGCTGCTGGTTTCCAAAGCCAGCCCCGTGCTGGTAAAGCCACATTTCTTGCTGACCAAGGGGGATGGGGGTGTGGGAGGGGTGGGTGGCAGCAGCTTCAGGTGAGAAGGCTACAGATTCCCAGTGATTGTACCCCAATCCGAAGCTGTTTTTCAAGAATAGGCTCTTCCTAGTTTGTTGTCTGCCTTTGCTCAATTTCTAGAGCCCTGACATTGTTGCTTTTAACAATGTTGTCCAGTTTTACACTTGCTTTTTCCAGATAGAATTTACCAGCCTCTTCACTCTGCCATAGGTCCTTGGTCCACTCATGTAGCACCACTGGGCTACATGTCTTCTAAGGCCGCAGAGCTTTCCCACTCTCATGGCCTTGGGGTTCATCCCTTAGCAAGAGGTAGGAATTAGGACACAACTCCCAGTGGGCAGCTTAGTCTCCACGTGTTGGCTCTTCGTGGTGTGTCTGAGACTCTGTCCTGAAGAGCACGTGACAGGGCAGGGGCTGAGCCCTCCTGAGGCAGAAGGGCAAGTTGAAGGCCCGGGAAGGGATCGGGGGCTCCCTGGTGGTCAGCTTCAGGGGTGCACGTGAGTGTTCTGGGGCTGCGGAAACAAGTGACTACAAACTGGGGGCTTAAACAGAAATGGCTTGGGGGTCAGATTCTGACCATTCTGTCTCCATACTGGGAAGGGTGCCGTCATTGCCGCTGAGAATACTGGTAGCTTCCTACTCTTGCCTCTGTTTGCTTGCCCTGGTTTTGGACTTGTGGGACTCCTGACTTCCTTGCAACATCTTCTGGTCATTTCCAAAACTACTGCTGTAGCTTCGCTGGCTGGATGGTTGCAGGTGTAAACCAGCGCTAGAGGCTCACTGCGCTTTGGTGGCTCTCCCGTTGGGCCTAGGTGCCTCTGCCCCAGTGTCGTCGTGCATGTCCTAGGTGCTCAATAACATTTTCTTGAATGGTTGAAAGTTTGGAAGGTCAGAAAATATATGCTCTAAGGACAAGTGTGGCCCCAGCTATGACCATTAGAGGGTCACCAGAACAAGAGTCCAAGCAGATGGATGCCAATTCATAGTCCATGCAAAGTCCTGATACAAAGTTCAGTTGCCAGAGTATGAGATCAGGGTGAACGGGCTTGATTGTGGAAAAACCTGCCAACTCCAAATGAATGAATAGCAAGATGCTGGAACATCACAAAAGCCCTCAATCATACCGGCGACGGTGGAGGTCAGCCTGTCTAAAGCAGAAATCCCTGAAGTACATGGATGATTGGTCCCCAAAATGCCTATTAACATGCAACTTCTGCGGCCAAATTGGCAGAGAAAACGTGGCATCCCCTGGTTCAGATTCACAATGCTCGTCGCAAAGTCACTGAGAAGGCCTGTGGAATACACAGAAGACATGTTTGAATTGGTTTAACCCAGTGTTTGCCAAACTTCTTTGACCGTGGAGCATTTTAGTGGCGTGACGACTGAGACTATCCTGTAGGATGGGCTTCCATGGAACTCACTTTGGAGAGCGCTCGTTCGTAGGGAAGACACTTTGAGGAGAGGTTTGGAGATCAGGTTGAAATGGTGGTTTGGGGCCAGGGTGTCCAGAGCCCGAATGGCAGAGGGCTGGGGTCCCCGAATGCAGAGCAGGGGAGGGATGTAAGTTAAGAAGGTGAGCCACGCTATCCGTATGTCAGCTTACAAGTGGGGCCTACTTGGGTGTGAATCTGGCCACATGAGAGTCAAGGGCACTCTGAAGGGGTCCAGGCCTCGTCCAGGCCTCATCGCCAGCCAGTGACACCACGGAGCACTTGCCACTCTTGGCTACGGCCAGGTCCCATGTGTTTGCCATTGCCCGGGTCACAGCCGGGGAGCTGCTGGCAAGACGATCGTGTAATCAGGGGGTGCCGGAAGGTGGGGCAGGGTGAGGCCCAGAGGAAGCGGGGTGTCCGCGGGCCAGGCCAGAGAGGGGCTGACTGCTCACACCCTCTGCCCTCGCCGCAGGGTCCCTGTAAACACCGTTGGCCTGGCCCTTTGCCATCCGGATGAGTACGTGCGTGGACGCCTCCGCCCAGCCCTGCACGCTGGGCCCGCGGCAGGGTACGGAACGCCCGTGTTTTGGGAAGGGGCAGGGGCCTGTGACTTCCCTGGGATCTCGGCAAGGGGCATGTCAGAGCCTGCGTGATGGAGCGCGGCCTGTGGGCCCCAATCCCTGCTCATCCAGAGCCCAAGTAAACACAGATCGGATGATCACAGAGCATACCAGCTGGAAAGAAGCCTAGAGATTCTTCTGGTACAAAATTCCTCACTGGGACAGTGGGGAAACTGAGGCTTGGAGTGGGGAAGGGCTTGGCTGCAGCTGAGATAGGCCTGGGACCCTGGGACTGGACCTTGATTCCAGGGCTCCTTTGCCCGCAATGGGCCATCTCAGAAGCCTGCTGCCTGCAAATGGCATGCTGGGTAAGGCCGTCTTTCCCCTTCGGGGTGGTTTACGTTGGTGGGGGCAGGAAGGACAATAGGTTTGTTACTTACAATCCCTTCAACTTATAAAACAAAAGGAGAACAGTGACAGTGATTCGTTCTTTCTTGAGTTTTTAAAACACAAACCTTTTTTCCCTAGATCCCTTATTACCTTGTGTGTGAATTACCTTCATTATTATTGCCTATCCAATTAATTTTTTTTTTTCTTTTTTTGTGGTACGCGGGCCTCTCACTGTCGTGGCCTCTCCCGTTGCGGAGCACAGGCTCCGGACGCGCAGGCTCAGCGGCCACGGCTCACGGGCCCAGCCGCTCCGCGGCACGTGGGGTCCTCCCGGACCGGGGCACGAACCCGCGTCCCCCGCATCGGCAGGCGGACTCTCAACCACTGCGCCACCAGGGAAGCCCACTTTTTTTCAAGGTTAGCTTTTACAAATAAATGTTTTATGGAAAATTTCAGATGTATACAAAAGTAGAACAAAGCCCCACGTGCCTGCCCGTCACCCATCGTTAACAGTTATGAACTCACCAATCTTACTTTCTCTGCTTCCACCCACTCTCCCCAAGCCAGGATTATTTTGAAGCGAATTCCTGATACTGTATCTTTTCATCTGTAACTATTTCAGTATGTATCCCTGAAAAGTAGGATCTCACTCATTTTTTTTAATTAAAAATTTTATATTGAGAGAACTGTAGATTTACTCACATTGCAGGAAATAACACAAAGAAATGATCCTTACCATGCAAGTCATTTCTCTTAAACACAGTCATAATATGATCACACCAAAATATTTAACAATAATTACTTAATATCATCCAGTATCCAAACAATTTTTACATTTCCCAAATGGCTTATATTTTTTTCTTTTTAAAGTTTGATTGATTTGCTTTAATTAACTAGTTATTCAAGTCAATCAATCATGTGTGTCCAAGTGGAGTCTCCAAAAACCAGTGAATTAAAAAATTTTAGCTGCTTTGAGATACAATTCACATACCATATGATTCACCCATTTAAAGTGTACAACTTAACGATTTTTTGGTAGCTTTCAATTTAAAATGTAGTGTGTGTCCATTGTGGAAAATGTAAACAGCACTTTTGTGCAGAATTTAATATGAAAGCTCTGTTTGCAGTCATTTCTACCCAGTGAATGCCTACTTTTACTATATGTTTAATAATAAAAAAATAATATTTATGTAGAAGACAGATGAACAAACACAGGGAAAAAATTACTCTAAATTCTGTAGCTAGACATAACCGCCAAAACGATTTCAAAATCCACCCCCCCACCCCCCGCAGATTTGAGGGTGTTCTTTTTTTTCCCACCATGAAACTTAGACTATCTTACACTTCATGTACTAGCTTGAAGGTGCTGAAGGCTTGTCCCGAGTGCCTTCTTTTTGCTAACTCTCTGGGTGAGATCCAAGTGGTAGCCAGGAGTGACTGTCATGATTGTCACCGGGGTTCCTAATGCGTAACCAAGCTGTCCGTGGAGAGAATTCAGGGGATCGGCAAACCTGGAGGAAAAAATATTACATCTTTATTTTGTCTAACCAAAATGTAGCATTTCCTTTCGTATGGTCAAAGGCAACAAGCCAGTAGCACTAACAGAATCTGTGACTTTGTCACCAATGAAATCATAGATATTTCCTATCGTAGTACGGTCACAGCTACTATTTTGAAATATAATTTGAGTTCAGTGCTACTTTGAGTTAAAGAAGCTGTTAGACTCTCTGTGAGATCTGTGTTTCTAAAAAGGCACATATATTGACTATACATTTACAATTAAAAATTGTTTGATAACAGTATTTCAATATAATTGTTTCATAAGACTTTCAAGGGGGTCCAAGTTCCTCCAAAGGTTAAGAACCTCTGGATTGGAGAGAAATGTTTTTTCCTAAGTCACTGATGATTTACATTTAATTTTTAACTTTTTAAAAATTCAGGGCCCCTTTACAGAGCTCGTTTCTTCTGGCTTCCCAGCCGAGCCCTTTCTCATTTTTCAGGGCTAAGTGCAAACCTGGCGCCAGGGTCTGGGGGAGAGAGGCAGCAGGAAGCAAAGGTTTGAGAATGCCTGTGCCGCTGAGGGAGCTGGGCAGGGCTGTTTTCCGTGGCCGCCTGCCCTTTTCTTAAATGAACACACAGCTGGTTTCACAGTGCTGGGCCTGCCCTCCCAGAGGGATCATTTCTGGAGACGATCCATCTGCATGTCCACATGTCCTGTTGCCCTGGAGCATGGGCTAGATGAAGAGTACAAGCAGCCACTCACAGACGGACAGGACAAGGGAAACCCAGGCTCCCCCACGTTCAGGGGGAGATTCGACCACTTCTGTGCAGCTGGTCGGGGTGAGCAGGAAGCCTTGGGGGCTCTGCAAGTTTACAGGGCGGTGGGGGTCAGAGAGGCATAGAGGAACAAACACAGCACTGTTGCACACACCCACTGTTTGCTGGGAGGGACAGGGCGCCTTCCTGGGTGATCTCCATGACACCCTCACATAGGGCACGTGCTCATTGGTGCCAGTGGAAATTCTAACCCAGGCCTTCTGCCACTGGCCCAAGCTCATGGCTTTTTTATTACAGCATAACTGTTGATGTGCAGTAAATCAGCAGGTCTGCTTACCAGTGCCCAGCCCAGGGGTCAAAGGGAACTATGGAAAGCCATGAAGGATCATTTCAGAAGATGACAGCCATTGGCCCTCTAAGCAGGAATCAGACCCATGCTGTTGACCACAGCCAGGCCCACGTGGTGAGAGTTTCCCATGTGCCAGGGCTGTGCTGAGTGTTCCCACCTATTATCTCATTCTATCACCAAAGCCATCTGTGGAGGCAGCCACTGTGGGCACCAGGTGGACTCCGGGGACCACCTCCCGTGCACAGGCCCGCTCTGCCACCTATTTGCTCTGGAACCGGGCAGCAACTTAGTCTCTCTGTGCCTCAGTTTCCTCATCCATAAAACGGGGGCACTGTTATTCCCGCTGTGCAGGGCTGCTGCAAGAATCAAATGAGATTCTTAGAGAAAGCATTGCCACACTGTATGAGTGTCCTGTGGCTGCTGTAACAACGTACCATCAACTTCATGTCTGAGAACAATACATGTCAATTCTCTTACTGTTTTGGAAGTCGACGTGGGTCTCACTGGGCTAAAGTCAAGGTATCGCAAGGCTGGTTCCCTCTGGGGGCTCCAGAGGAGAATCTGTTTCCTGGCCTTTTCCAGCTCCTAGAGTCGCCTGCATCCCTTGGTTCGTGGCCCCCTCCTCCAGCCTCAAAGTCAACTCTGATCCTGCATCTGTCATCACAGCGCTTTCTCTGACTCTTTCTTCCGCCTTATCTCCCACATTTAAGGACCCTGTGATTACCCTGGGCCCACCTGTGGAATCCAGGACGATGTCACCATTTGAAGGTCTGCTGACTAGTACACTTACTTCCATCTGCAACTTGAATTCCCCTTTTGCCTTCACAGGTTCCAGGGATTTGTAGTGGATGTCTCGGGGGGGGGCCATCAAACCCCCAAACCTGTGATGTCCTTGGGGTCCAGCTGCTACACGTGACAGCAGTTATGGCTAAAATATTTCCCATGTTAGTGGTTGACCACTGGATGTTCCCCTTGAGGGCGGAGAACTTCAGGAAGTCAAAATCATTCATTCATTTGCCAAATATTGAGCCTCAGGGCACGGTGCCCGGCTCTAGGACCGCATCAGTGAGCAAAACAGACATGGTACCTGCCTCATGGAGTACAGTTAGTGTGGAGACAGGTGATTGGAGAGGACACTAATAAAAACTTCACGAGCCATTCTGCTGACTGCTCTAGAGGAGACAGACAGGGAGCCGCGCTAGAAATTAAGGGAAGGGGACTAACTGGTCTGGGAAGGCCTCTATATGCGGGTGACGTCTGAGCTGTCCCCTGAAGGATGGCAAGAATCCAGACATGAAGGGGAGAAGGATGGATGGCCATTTGCAGGCAGAGGGCAAAGCTTCTAGAAGGGCCCACAGGTGAGAAGGGACTTGGTGTGAGGAGCGGCCAGCGCAGCTGGAGCACAGTGAGTGAGGGGCACAGGTCATGCAGCGCTTGGCCTTGTAGGCCATGGGGCCGAGTTTGCATGTCATTCTAAGTTTTAAGAAGGGCTGTGTCATAATCCAAGACAGAGAGCTGTGGAGAGGGATGCTGTGCTCTGTGTGTTCACGAATCTGTGGAAGGAAAGGGTGGAGCCCTGAGCCTCTGGGATTCTTAGCTCACACCAGCACTAAGCTCTGTGTGGAATTAGAAGGCTGCAGCTAGATACAGTTTTCTCCCTGGTGTTATCGTGGGTAAACCCTCCTAGTTACCCATACTCTAGTTCTGTGATTCACAGTGCCTGAGGTTGCCACTGCCCCGCCCTCATGCCCTCGGCACCCACCTTCCCAGCGCGTGCTGATGACCTTCTGCAGGTAGCCCCAACTCCCCCTGTCAGCCCCTCTCAGCCCACATCTGGGCAGAGCAGAGATGCGGGGGGTCCTCAGTCAGCGATGGACGGAGGTGGAGGATGGATACCCCGAACCCCTCAGCTGTCGGGGGGCTGTGCCGGAAGAGAATGAGAGTGCTAAGAATTTCAGGATGGCGACACCAGAGCGGTGAGCCGAGCCCAGGCCCTTCTGAGCACTGCCCAGGGTGTGCTGAGCCTGGAGGCTGGTGCATGAGTCCACGGGACCATGCTCGGTGGTTCAAAGGACAGAAAGCTATGACCATAAATAACATAAGAGGGCGGGCTTCCCTGGTGGTGCAGTCGTGAAGAATCCGCCTGCCAGTGCAGGGGACATGGGTTCGATCCTTGGTCCGGGAAGATCCCACATGCTGCGGAGCAACTAAGCTCGTGCGCCACAACTACTGAGCCTGCGCTCTACAGCCCGCGAGCCACAACTGCTGAGCCCGCGCACCTAGAGCCCGTGCTCCGCAAGGAGAGAAGCCACCGCAATGAGAAGCCGGTGCACCACAATGAAGAGTAGCCCCCGCTCACTGCAACTAGAGAAAGACCGTGTGCAGCAATGAAGACCCAACGCAGCCAAAAACAAATAAAATAAAATTTTTAAAAAAGTACAAAAAAAAAAAAATAGCATAAGAGGGGATTCAGGAGGAAAATCACCTGAGCCAAGCAGTTATAGCAAATGGGTTTTGTTTCATGCACAAACTCTGATCGACTCGTAGAGACTTTCTAGGGGGCCCCTGGTTGACTAGTGATGTCTGACCAGGACAGAGTGAGAAGAATGGGTGACAAGTGATTGCCATCCTTAAAAGGTGTTTACTCACTGGTATGAGTGCCTCTCCTGCAGTGAACTTTTGGCAACATTGTCTGAGGCTGGAAAAGGCAGGCTGGGGCTTTTCACAAGAAGAGTTCCGAATGCGGAAAACAGGAGACAGGGAACAGTTTTCCACCCACCCTCTTGCTTTGGCTACCTCTTGCCTCTCCCTTTCTGCCTCTGCTCTTCCTGGGCCTGACACATCTTCCGCTTTTGACACTTCCATTTCTTGTATCCCATTTCCTCCGTCAGTTTCGGTTCTGCTTCATCCCTGACACCTCCAGTGGTCCCCTTTGCTCAGTGACTGGCCCAGGCCCTTCACACAAGGGAAAGCCTTCTGCATGGCCCTGGTGCTCACCCTCATGGACCTGTTGTGCTGCTGACATCATTTATCCAACGCAGTGGTACACACGCGTATGTGATGACCAGTACTCGGTGATAATAAGCGCGCAGCTGGGCAGATCCCTTCTCAGAGTCCTCACTGTGCTGCTGGCCGAGGAAGAGCCAGGGCAGCTGTAAAACGGGGCCAGCATTGTGTGGTTAGGGCTGAATGAGGAGGAAGGCGCTCGTCACAGTGCCAGACGTATAGTGAGTGCCTTATACGTATTCTCTGCCGTCAGCATAATTACGTAGCTTAGCACAAGGTATGACACGTAGTAAATGCTCAATAAAGTGTAATAGTAACAATTATACTAACAAATAGTGATAGGTGGAGTATTTGCAGTTTGACCTGCCCTGGGAAGTCGAGGTGGGCAGTCCCCTGGGCCCCACTTCATTTTGAAGTTAATTTTCTGATGAGGGAGAAGAGAGCCTTTCTGGTAACAGAAAAGACCCCAGTCTGCCCGTCTTGCAAAGAGCCACCTCAGTGCTGGTAGCTAATCAGTCTGATGGGGAGACCTGGGCCTGGGGAATGTTTTCTTTCCATCCATCTCTCGG